>CM022297.1:17284495-17341488 GCA_011799875.1 Thinopyrum elongatum | reverse complement strand
TTGGTCCCGGTTGGTTCCACGAACCGGTACAAATGCACCCCTTTCGTCCCGGTTGGTGCCACCAACCGGGATCAAAGGCCTTGTGCTGGCGTGGTGCGGTGGGATGTTTAGTCCCACCTCGTTAGTTGAGAGAGCTCGAGAGTGGTTTATAAGCGCTGTTGCGCCCACCCTCTTGAGCTCCTCTCAACTCCAGGCTTTCGGGCCTAATCTGTCACTCCTTGCCTGTGGGCCTATTGGGCCTGCTGCGGGCCTGAATCCTGGCCCAACAAACTGGTTGGGTTTCTAGTCGTATTCAGGCCGTGGTGGCCCAGTAGGTGGCATTTTTTTCTGTTTTCTTTTTTGCTTTATTTATATTTTTTGCAGTTTACCAGTGATTCTTTTTCCTGTTAGGTCACAAAAATTATAGACTTTCTGTTAGTGCCAATAATTTTTAAATTTGAATGTTTAAATTTGAATTCTTTTAAATTTGTGTGAATTACTAGTTTGTGAATAACTTTACTATAAAAATAGATTTTTGAGTGATTCTTTTTCCTGCTATGTAATATTATTGTGTTTTATCATTATATTAAATTTGGTAATTTTTAGGTTATTTTAATTGTCTATTTTAATCAAGAACAGATTTTGTTATTTTAGTTTGCTATTAAAGTTTCTAACAAAAAATTTCTTTATGAAAATTCTTTTTGCCATTAATGTTTTGAACAGAAAATACTTTGATAATTTTAGTTGCATAAATTTTATATAATTTTAGTTTAAAAAATAATAGAGGTTTATAAAAGCTTTTTAGTTGATTCCTTTTGCTATTAGAGTTTTATAAAAGCTTTTTAGTTGATTCTTTTTGCTATTGAGGAATATTATAGTTTTGTTTTAGTTGATCATAACAGAATATTTTAACTGATTATTTTAATTTCATTCTTTTTGCTATTAGTTCATTCTTTTTGCGCTAAATGACCCTGAAATTGAAAAGCACTACAAATTAACTCTGAAAAGGTTGAAAGTTGGCATGGTATCATCATTTCACCCACATAGCATGGGCTAAAAAGTTGAGAGGGTTACGGCAAAAACTGGATGCACTTCGTGTACAAAACGGGCAATCTCTTTCGAAGTATCAGGGTTTCGAACGAAAACTCGTCTGTTACAAAGTGATTTCATTTTTTTGAACTTATTTGAACTCCAGACTTTTTGTGTGTTCAAAATGCACCATTCAAAGCCACATCATCAATTTTCAACCCTTTCTGACTTCATTTGTTATTTTTCATGTATTTACTGATTTTTTTTGAGCTATATGACCCTGAAATTGAAAAGCACTACAAATAATCTTGGTAATACTTATTTGATTGGTCAACCTGACACACGGCGGACTTTAAAACAATTATATGGTACACAGTGACAAATCCATGCAGGACGAGAGAGCTCAGTCGACAAGCCTACTGATACAAGAAATACTAAGAATTTATCTTAAAGATACCTGAGCGTTAGAATCAAGCTGAGAGCTTAATGTTGGTCAGCATGTTACATTGCTCTCCGCTTCCCACATTGGAACATAGAACTTCTTTCGCTTCACGGATCTTGTCCCAAGACTTCTCTTCATAGCAACCTCAGGAATTTTGTGCAGCCAGTGACGCCAGTCCCGGTTGTCAGTCCCCGTAAGTGCAATCACCTGACTGGGCTTGTACTAACAGATTTGATGAACCATATAAAAAAAAAGACTAATCCAATGAGGAAAGCCAAAAACTGCAATTGTCTTACTGTGACAGATAAGACTTGGCAACACTGAGGAACATCAATACATCAGCACTTGAAGCAGAAACCTAGAAGAGGCATTTCTTTCTATTCAAAAGTCCATTTCTTTGGTCTGCTTAACTAATAAATTCAATTCATCGTAATGGCGAAACCGGCTGTATACACAGCACAAACTAAACCATTGCCTGGTAGATCAGCTCTTCTCCCTATCCGTTGACATCTAATAAGGCTTCAGCGTAAGTGGGTTCTGCCGCCCCAAATCTGACTTGATCCATGGAAGATCACTAAAACCCTCGATCCGAATAGCAAAACCAGGGCAGAAGGTGGATGATAGTATGAAAGGAAAGGGGCAATGGTCACGAATAGTGTTGCATAAAGGTATGTTTCAATGGATTTTGATGCTGACCAGGGGTCCCTCTTTGGAGAGGAAAGGTATGGAAATTGGAATCAACAATAGCAACTACCCTATCTTAGGTAACACAAGGAACATCAATTAGAGCTAGCAGAACAAAGCAAAAATGAAATAAGGTCATCTGACTTATAGAAGGAGAGTTCTCACATTTGAGTCATTGCGAGCCAGTTCTACATCAATATCCTGCTTTAGTTCCAGATTGTCCTTAGATACACCACAATCTACAAAGTTTTATAATTTTGACATTTAAATGAGAAATGTCACGTTCAGAGAGAATTAAAAAAAATACAAGCTCGTGGAACGAAAAACACATGCTATGTGAATACAGCTTCGCCACGGCTATATTTTCACAGCGGCTTATAAAATAGTTCAGCATAGCACAGTTCAACAACCACAATTGCCCTTAGTGCCGTCTAAGGAAAGAAGATACATAAGCTAGAAGAAATTCAAAAAAAAAAAACAGGAAACATCTGACACTTATTTCGAGGGGGCCCTAATTGTTGTAAATTCGAGGGCCCTAGTCGTCATATGAAACTATGCTGTGTTATTTATGATTGGCAAATATATGATCTGCAATGCCAGCCATACTGCTAGTTCTGTACTTATTACAACACTAGTGAATTTTGTTTCCTGTTAATTAGTGCAATTAATATATTGCCTATATTTTCCAACATGCATCACTTGACACACTGTTACAAATTACAAGCAATCATATATATAGTCCACTCAAATTATCAAAGTGTACCCATAGATTGCTATTTCCTCTCTTCCAAAATTCAATAATAAGCATATCTTCTTTAATATAGAATATGCAAAATATACAGGAGTCTGCTGATAAGGTCACCAGCTCATTTCATTTATTCATTCATAAATCAATAAATAAAATAAAAATTTGAATTTTGTGTAGCCACATTATGGGTGTCTCGCTAAGCTAATCAAATGTTCTATATGGAATAATTTATATGATGAAACAAGAAGTAGATAATGTAACCAGAATGAGTAGTATATAAGTCATGACAAACAAATAACTCACGCAGTTCTAGAAGTTGATCCGTGTGTATTGGACACGTTATCAGTCTGAAAACGTGAGTTCCCATGCTGGAGCGGAATACTACAAAGGTCAGCCTAGGAAGGCAAGGAATCAAATAAATAGTATATCTTTTGTTCCACACATAGTTAATTGGACGGCCTAAATGCATTTAAAAGTGCAATGCAAACCAAGAACTTTGTACTCACCCCATAAAAATGTGGGTCTTTTTTACCTATTTCAGGGTCTCAACTAACACTTTGACTATAATTTCTAATCATAATATGTTACCAAATAGCAATTATGAAAAGAATTTTGTAAGACAAATCAAATGAAATTATTTCACATATATAGTGTCAACGTTTTAAAAGGTTGACCGCAAAGATCCGACAGCGACGTACATTTGTGATATTGTTGTTGAGCTTGTCACAACAGTTTGAAATCTAAACAAGGAACAAGCCCCTTGTTTTTTCCTCCTTCTCGAAGAGCTTAACCCTTTTCCAATGATGAATTAGAGCGTCACTTTTAGAAATGATATAAATGTGACATTTTCCTAAATCATAGTCTGCTCGACATGCATATTCATCCACTTTTAAGTCCTCGCACGACTATTTGCTCATGTGTTTTACTATGCCTATTTCACTATTTTCTTGCTGCTCTGGATTTACTTGTGCAGATCAAAGGTGTGATAAAATGTCTCACGAGTTGGGGTTTTAAGAACAAATGTCGAAAGCTGGAATATCAACATCTCTGTGCAATAAAATGCAAGTCCTCTAGAATTTGAAGAGTTGGATATACTTTTTCTTGGTTGGATCCCGCAAGAGATGATCGATGGTTCAGATTCATAATGCTTCTACTCTTAAATATGCATATGCTTTTAAGGTGAAAATAAACTTTTACTATTGTTTGCTACTCAAAACATGTTTTAATTAGTCAGCAAAATCTCGATCACCTCAACAACAAGAATGTTCACAAATTGCATTAAGCAGAAGAAAATGTTTTGAATGACAAATACTGTTGTCGGTTTTGCTATTTTGGGTCACCTGAAATTTTTTTGGAATCTTAGTCATCTAAAAATGCACAGTACTAAGCTTAAAATTACAGTCCAAATAAATATGCAATTTAAGCAAAACGTTGCTGCAATTTTTAATATGTGGACTTTACAATTAGGGTTCATCTTCTCCAATCCTATTCACTAAGATATATTTGTCTTTCAGTTTTCGACAGGGTTAATCAATTCCTCAAATTCTATCTAAAATAGATTAATTATATATATGGAATGGGATGGCAATGATAATGTTGGAATTGATTCAAAGGCTAAGAAATATGTCTGAGATTTAAAAAAAAATCAGGGAAAAATAGAAATAGACAGCCCCATATTGTTTACCTGTATCCACTCCTTTCTAGACAAGGATCTGACGTTCCAGTAGTTAGTGATGTAACTAACGCGAACAGATTGCCCATCAGTGCTCGGTGAACAAGCTCTGATGAAAATTCAGTTGAGATGATCCTGAATAGCCTGCCTGAATCAGTCCAATTCGCATGTTTTATTCTGGATCTGGGTTGTGAAACTTGCAGTTGGTGCCAAATTGCATATTCCACGATACATATAGTATGTACACAGTCCTGTACCCTGTAAGGTTAAAAAGCTCCAGGTTTTCACCCCAAAAAATGTAATTTATGAAATATCAGTGTTTAAAGCAGTAATATGTTTGTAGTGCAAGGAATGGATGAAAGAAAACCATGAAATGATTAGCCTGACAAAACTTGGTGGTCAAGGTAATACAACATGAACTAGATTTCAAGAAAGAAAGACTATGGCACGAAGTGGTAGCCCAAGGGAGTTTAGTTCACTTGCTTGACTTCCGTTTTGCCTCCATGGTAGTTGGTGGCATTCTTTAAGGAAAAATACTGAAAAATACTTGCATTAAAAATATGACTTTTTAAACAACATAACACGCAGCTTTATAAGGGTAAGGAATGGACATACTTTGTCTTAAAATACCTAATGCTTCTAGGAAAGAGAAAAAAAAGAGTACGGAAAATATTTAAGCCTCCATGTTACCATCCATCATCTGTTGATCTCTTTAAAACAAAATAAAAACGGAAGCTGAATCAACATAATTTGTAATAAAATTTCATCCTCAATCAACATTTTGGAAACTTGAACAAGGAATGGTATCTAGCGAATATTAGGATTGGGCCATAAGTTCAGGAACACTATAGGTACATACATATAGCAGTACTTCAGGGTGTCTGTCCATTGATTGGATAAAAATAATAAAAACGCCAACTTCAAGCAACAAGTGAAAAACATTTAAAGACAACCATTTGTGTGTGTGTGTGGGTGGTTGGGGGGGGGGGGGGGGGGGGTTGGAGACTTAAGGACAACATTTTACCCATATATAGTAGAGGAAATGCATATACATTTGGATCCATGGGAACGATGTTGACACTTTGATTTGCATTCCATCCATTTCAAAATATAACACTTTTTTTCCAACTCATTTAAAAACTTAAAAGTGTGCAAGTAAATTTAATGAGTAATCAGTCACTATAATAGTCATTTCTCTTATTACCAAGACAACAAAACAACGAATATCATTCTCATTCGTTTGTCTTGTAACCTCTTTCTACCCATGCTTTATCAAAACACACTTTAAAAGAAAAAAGGACGGAATATAATTTATATTTGCCCGATTTTAAAATATTCGATACTAAAACATTAATATATGGGCTTAATTGCTTCATCTCATATTATAAGAATCTTTAACTCTCTTTGTAGGTTTTTTATGTTGCATGTGCCAACCTTTTTTTGTTGTTGATAGCTTAACAGGCTGACTGCTTGGTAAATGTGCCAACCTTGAAGAACAAGCAGGATTAATACCGAAATTGAAAAAGTGACAGAATTTCCAATTTAGACATGCTGGTAGGAAGCAAACAATCAGGCGGCTTCCTAATTAACATAGACATAGCACACATGGATGAAGATTGTCATCAGCCCAATGCAGAAATAGCATAGGAAAGCAAGAAATGCATCATGCAATGAATGATTTAAGAACACGGATATCTAACTATATTTGCCTATTTTTGTTTTTTAGATATCAGGGCTTTTATTGCAATAAGAATTGATTAGAGGTTAGAAGGCCACCATTACGACAATCATGCAATGTGTTTTGTAAGAGAAAACCCTTGAAATGGAATACAATTATATTTATTTTAGTAAATATTAGAACCCTAGGTGGGGGCACATCCAACGCAAAATTAATTAGCCATACTGTCATAGCTAGAGGCTAGCCAATACACTTGTGGCACCCCTATCCGGATATGAAGACCGTCATGGATGTGCTGGAAACTTGGGCAGAGAAAGCGTCCGCGTACGTCGATGACCCGACGCGAGGAGACGCAAGAGCAACAAGAACCAACAAATGTGGCAAGGGAGGAAACAAGGCTCTCTTTATTTTAGAAATTGAACCCTCTCAAAGGAGGGGGTCTCCTCTATTAATAGGGAAAGTGGAGGGGTAGAGGAAGTTCACAACTTTGCCCTCGGATTTTACTACACTACCCCTGGATGCATTAAGTGCGGGGGCAAGTTGGTCCTTTCCCCAGAGAATATCCCAGGAATATGTCGTGGGTCCTACTCCAAGCTCAACCTCTTGCTGGTGTGAGGTGTGAGCTTCCCACACGTCTCAACGCAGGTTGGACGTAGGCGCGAGGTGTGACTCTCCCGTAGGCGCGGAGTTGGCACTCCGGGCTTGATGCTTCCCATAGGTGGGAGGGTGACGCTCCTATAGGCGCAGAGTTGACGTCCCATGTTGTGCAGAGTAGGTTCTCCATGGAGTTAGCTCTTCCAATTGGTAAGGAGTTGAAGCTCCAGGCATGTGCATGGTAGGTGTCTATGAGGTGGCGCTTCCCGTGTTTGCGGAGATGATCCCAATGCATGAGCGGAGTAGGTGCCCCCGTGGAGTTGGCGCTCCATGCAGGTGCGGAGTCATCACTCAGGTATGGAGATTTTTCACTAAGTTCAGGGCACTGCAGATCGTGGTAGCGAGGGACCCCTTCCCCAACAGATAGCTTTTAATTTGTTTCTACCAAAAACCATGGATATTTAGAGCATCTCCAAAAATTTATTTTTATTTTTTTTAGAAAAGGAGGATCACCCCGACCTCTGCATCAGAAGATGCATGCAGCCCTATTATTAAGCAAAGTATCCGACAGGGTCTGGTCTAGTACAAGCTCGCTCGGAGCTATAAATTTTTTAAAAAGGTTAAAAGTTGACACAACCGGCGAAAAATGGTAAAATAGAGCATCTCCAATAGATGATACAAATTTGAAGCGGTTAAAAATAGAAAATGAAAATTTACATCTCCAAAAAAGCATTTACATCTTGAAAATAAGCAACTCCAACAGATGATGTATATTGGAGATGTAAAGTCAACTCCAATAGATGATGCAAACTGGAGATGTAAAACCGGCCGCCGGCCGCGCGGCTGCTATAAAGCCGCACAAATTCAATAAAAAAACATCCTGAAAACAACTTAAAAAATTCACATGTGCACAATATCAAATTTGCATAATTCATCAATCCACAACATCAAATGCAACACAAATACAATAAAGTCTTGCACATACAACAAACAAATAATGAAATAGGCGGCTCTTTCGCCATAGCCATTCCAGTACTCTCCATCAAATCTTCTGATGTGATCGTGCGATTGAGTCTCTAATTTCATTGTACACCTCATGAAACGTCTGATTGACTCCTCTTTTCTCATCGGCATAATGCATATGCCCATAAGATCATAGAGGGAGTAATCTAAATCCTGTCCACGCTCATTCTCAATTATCATGTTATGCATGATCACGCAAGCAATCATGATATACCAAAGGATAGCAAAAAGCCAGCCGTCGGCGACCGCGCCGTCGACGCCATTACGGGAGCCGGACCTCGGCGAATCTTCGATTTGAAGCGGCGGCGAACGAAATCGAATTGGCGGCTGTGGGGGACAGCCGTCGCTACTCCGGCGAGGCAGGTGGCGGGGGACAGGCGGGCGGAGTCGTGGCGGGTCGGAGGTGGGCGAATCGCCGGCGGCGGCGATTTTGGGCGAATCGCCGGCGCGGAGTTGGGCAGCACCATCGGGGGCAAGGGACCGGCGGGCGGGGGGAAGCAAACTGAAGGCAGTGGGCAGTGGCGGGGGGCCGCCGATTTACATCTCCTGTAGGTGGAGATGCAACTTTGCATCTCTAGGTGTTGTATTTTACATTTCCGGAAGGTGAAGATGTAATTTTTTTTTTGCATCTACATCATCTGTTGGAAAGGGGTTTTTAAGATTCAGAGATGCAAAATTTAATTACTTTTGCATCTAACATCTATTGGAGATGCTCTTAGTACATCAAAACTGGGCACCCTAGGAGGCCTCTCGCACCCTCACACTTTTGGATCATCCGATCTCGCTATGTGGACGCTTCCAGCTGCTGGATCTAAGTTTCAGCGCTACAGTATCCATGACTTGGACCGGATGTCCTACGGGCTGCTGCCCCCTGGAAAATCGGAGGCTCTTGTTGATTTGGGCCCTCTGTACCGCATGAAGCCCATCTCAGAACTCGTCGTTGTTAGCTCACGAACACCCCACGGTCTATAGGCCCCACCCATGAGCATCTCTACTCCTCCTGGTCTTCACCCTCGTTCATGTGGGCTGCAGTTGAGACACATTGCCATCTCCGTCACTTCTCCATAACTCACCACCTCCCCTTCGGCCACCGCTGTTCCCAGGTCTGCTCTCCCGTGCCTCTCCTCTCTACCACGGCAAGTGGTTCCAGCGGATGCATCCGACAAACCTTAGGTTCTAGGCGGCGGCTGGCAGGTGGTCTCTCCAACCCCTAAACCTCACCACCAGGACGCAAGAGGACATAAAACCCCGATTCTGCTGTTAATCTTTGTTAATTCTATTCTAATGGTTAATTAATAGGTAGGGTCAACCTTCTTTATTGGGTTGATACCAGGCAGAGGGGCACTGAGTGCACAACGAGTAAATTGGCCATATCATATCTTTTGTCCTTGCATCGAAAAATATATAATAGTTACCCATACTAGCGGTGTCCCAGGGCTAGGTTAGTACTCTCTGTTCTTCCTAAAGGTTGCAGGTTCAAACCCTAGTTGCACCTTAGTCCTTTTTTTTTAGGATAACAATAGGGCCAGTTTTTTAGGTTATGGCTGGCTGTGGAAATAAGCTGCCCCCTCCCCAATTTATTTAGAAGCCCAATCTAAAATTTTATTTTAGAGCCTAGTGGTTAACCCTTATTAGTAGACTTCTAAAATAAAATTTAAGTTGGGCTTACATAATAAGCTGGGGAGGGGGCAGCTTATTTCCACGGTCAGCCATAAGCCCCAAAAGAACTAGCCCTAGTCCTTTTTTAAGAACGAAGGGCCCACATAATAGAGCGCAAACAAAATTTAGGGCCCAAGGGAATTCCATCGCTTGAGCACACGCACGTAAAAGGACGACTTTCCACCAGGCCAAGGTCTGTGTTGTGTTAGTACATGGATACGGAGCTTATTTAATAATTACTGAACGTTAAATTCAAATTCATTCTTTTTTTTTTTGCTGGTAGGAAACATTTTTCGGAGAGGAACCGTAACGGTCGGTTACCAAAATCTCGGCCAAGAAAAAAATCCTTGGATATAATTGGTCCGACGAGGGCCTACTGAAGAAAAAGATTTTGTGCAACAATTAATTTGGTCTTGTTGTGTCGCTGATAGATATTGCCTATGAATATTCAGCTAACGCACACGAAAATAAATAGCTGAAGTTATGATCTTCGTAGTTATCAGGCCATGCAGTTTAGAGACGAGGCAGAGAGAGAGAGAAGCAACTAGAAGGATGAAAAGGAAGGAGGGACCAATAAAACCACGCACCTGTTGGTACTCGGATATGAATTAGGATGCTGCTTGGCTGCTGCTGCTCCTAACCCCACTTTTGTCCTGCCAAAAAAACCCGGCGCACGCGTATGTATTAAAAACGATAATTATACATAATATGGGAATTGCGCAACGTACGTACGTACGTACTTACCATGACCTGTAGAGAGGGTGATGGAACCTGCACTTCATCCGTAGCCGCAGCTCCCGGACTTGACGTAGTAGGAGCAGTCGGGCTCGCCGGGCCGCAGAGGGTACTCCGGCTCCAGCTGCTTAATCTGGCCGCATCCGGAGGGCTTGGGAGGGTGGTTGAACCAGCAGTTCATCCCATACCCGCAGCTCCAAACTTGACGTAGTAGTTGCAGTCGGGCTCGCCGGGACGCCGCGGGTACTCCGGCTCCAGCTGCTCAATCTCGCCGGTCTCCGAATTGGCGAGTTGCATCGAGGAGGGCGGTGCGGCAGAACAATGGGAGGAGGAGGCTATGGGGGAGTCGCCCATCAGAGCGGAGATGCACATGGAGACGAGCAACAGGCCGGGAGGACACACGAACATGCTCTCGCTGTGTTTGCTTAAGAGAGGTGGAGGAGCACTGTACTGAAAGCTAGCACGAGTGAAAGTAGACTCGTCCATCCCCCGGGCCTGAGACAAGGGAAAAGAAACCGTACGACAATGTCTTTTGACTCACTTCCTTAACGCAGAGGAACTTCTTAGTTCTTTGCATTATTGCTAGTGAACAGCTACTTCCTTAACGAAGAGGACTTGTTGTTTAGTTCTTGCATTGCGAGTGAACACGATAAGAAAAAATACAGAGGCCGGAAGGAAGAGCGAGCATTGCCAGCCATAAGGTGTTTGGCCGATATTTCCTCCTTTATTTGTTTTTTCCCGTTTATACCAACTTTTTTTTTGCGAAATCCGTTTATACCAACTGGTGGCCATCAACCCGTGCATTCGCTGACGCAAAATGCAATATTTATCGCCTAGGCCCATTTTTTTAGGACAAGGTCACCGTGTGAATTTTGGATGGACAGACACGTGCAGACACGAAGATGCTGAAACGCGAGAAAGACAGAAAATCAACAAAGCAGCGAAAATACCCAAGAGAAAAAAATAATTACACGACAGCCGTCGGCATAGCCCCTGTCGGCAACTCGTACGTCGGCGTACCCAAGGGGGCGTCGGCATAGGAAAACCGTCGGCATAGCTAGCTAAGCCGACGGTGTCCATACCACCGTCGGCAACATTCTCCACCTGACAGGCGTCGACGGCGCCGCCGTTAAACCTGTGCCAATCATAAGCTGACACGTGGCAGCACTGGGCAGACGTGGCACGAGCTACGCCGACGGGTAGGCTGTCGGCATAGTTTTGGGCCTATGCCGACAGCCCAACCGTCGGCGTAGTCCATGCCACGGCTTGCCCAGGTGCTTGCCACGTGTCAGATACGCCGACGGTTAGGCCGTCGGCATAGGCCAAAAACTATGCCGACGGCCTAACCGTCGGCGTATCGGACGGCAGGCTTCCCAGGTGCTGCCACGTGTCAGCTGCTGGTATCACAGAGGCACTATGCCGACGGCCTAACCGTACCCACCATTAGATTCGCTCCGGCTCGACCCAACGCGCATGATTCCCCCCTCCGAGTGACGGCGGGCAGTGCCGTCCGTGAAGGGGGGCCACCCCGGAGCCCCAAGAGGGGCGTCTACGCGTGCCACATCACTTTCAGACATGCATTTGGACCCGAGCGGTGTTTCTGGTGGCATAGCTACTCCCGGATGGCCCCCACGAAGCCGGTTGACAGGAGATCTAGCCCTTTGACTTTCACCGGATGGGCTTTGACCAGTGGACTCTTCCACCTGGTTTGCGATAGGTCAGCCCATAGGAACATCCCCGAACACGGTCTAGACCCAACCCACCACTAGATTCCCTCCGGCCCCCCCCGACGCGCACGATTCCCCCTCCAAGTGACGGCGGCAGTGCCGTCCGTGGAGGGGGCCACACCCTGGAGCCCCAAGAAGGGCTCTACGCAGGCCACATCATTTTCACACATCCAAAAAGGACCCGGTACAGTGTTTCGGTGGCATTGCTACCCCCGGAAGCCCCACTGACCGGACTAACCCTAGCCCCGTTGACCAGGAGATCTAGGCCTTGACTTTCCCCGACGGGCTTTGACCAGTGACTCTTCCACCTGGTTGTGATTAGGTCAGCCCATAGGACAACACCCCGAAAATGGTCTGGACCCACACCAACACTAGATTCCCTCCGGTTCTACCTGACGCGCACGGGCCCCCCCTCCAAGTGATGGCGGCACTGCCGTCCATGGAGGGGGCACACCCCGGAGCCAAGAAGGGCATCTACGCATGTCACAACACTTTCACACAGCATCAGGACTCGTGCGATGTTTCGGTGGCATAGCTACACCCCGAATCCCCGTTGACCACGAGATCGCCCTTTGACTATCGCCGGATGGGCTTTGACCAGTGGAATTTGCACCTAGTTGCGTATGTCAGCCCATAAGAACATCCCTGAACACGGTCTGGACCCAACCAACCACTAGATTCCATCCGGTTCTACCCGAGCGCACGATTCCCCCTCGAAATGACGGGCGTGCCGTCCGTGGAGGGGGCGACGCCGCACCCCGAGCCCCAGAACGGACGTCTACGCATGCCACATCACTTTCAGACATGCATTTGGAACCGTGTGTGTGATGTTGGTGGCATAGCTACTACCCGACGGCCACCGACCGGACTAAACCCTAGCCCTGTTGACCAGGATATCTAGCCCTTTGACTATCGCTGGATGGGCTTTCACCAGTGGATTCTTCCACCTGGTTGCGATAGGTCAGCCCGTAGGAACATCCCCGAACATGGTCTGGACCTAACCCACCACTAGATTCCCTCCGGCTCGAGCCGACCCGCATGTTTCCCCTCATCCAAGTGACGGCGGCGCTGCGTCTGTGGAGGGGGGCCACACCCGCAGCCCCAAGAAGGGCGTCTATGCAACCACAACAGTTTCACACATGCATGAGGACCGGTGCAGAGTTATGATAAAAAAATCATTTAAAAGTTGTCCAAATCTATGGAAGTGTCATTACTTGTGATTTTTACGAAGTAAAGGACCTATTGCAAAATTACATGAGGTTAATTTTAACATACTCAAAAGTAAAAACAAACCGGATATTCATAATCTATGGAAAATTCTGCCCCAAATCCATATATAATTTGTGTACGTTTAAGTTTATATAAATTAGATTTAATTAATCTAATCTAAAATTTAAAAAACATAAAATGAGAAAAAAAAACATATAATAGATATGCCGAGGCCATAGATAGGAGACAGTGTTTTTTTGCTGAATAAATATTTTTTTTTCGTAGATATGCCTACGGCATGGCCGTCGGCATAGATAGGACCCGTGGCTTTTGTGAATTAAAAAAATTTATAGCGATGCCGACGGCGCCGTCAGGGCCGTCGGCATAGTCTTGACGGCGTTAACACGCCGTCTGGACGGGGTCAGCACAGTCTACTCCTACGGACGGGTATGGTCAGCTCTGTGTTCGTCAGGGTGCTCAGGATTCCCGAGGGCCTCGGTTAGCTCGTCATTCTCTCTGTCGGGAATGAACGTCCCTTGCTGCGCTGTGGAGATACACTTTGAAGTCTTGACGGGTTATTGCAAGTTGCTGTCGTCCAAACGCACTTCCCTGTTTCAGGGTCCAAGGTTCCCCAACCCCGAAGAACCAAGTCCTTGAACAGTCTGGCCAGTTCAATGTCTCTGGTTCGACCCCTTTAGCAAGCAAGTCATTCTCAGCTTTGTCCCATAGCGGCCGGGCTTTGAGGTAGCCACGGACCCGTGCGATGGTGAAACTTCTTCTTTGCAACATTTATCTTATTTGTCTCTGACATCTTTTGCCTTGTCCGATGTCTTGTAGGCCACAAATGCGGGCCAGTGATCTCTTATCTTCTCAAATCGGCCGCGTGAATTTTGGAGTCTTCCCTTTGTCGACAAACATTGATTTCAACTCATTTTCCACCTCCTGATAGATCTGTCATCTTCTTAAGAGCACACGCCTTGACCAATGGCCTCTATAACTGGCTTATCGGATCCCTCTTGGCGGTAGGGGTTGAAATTTGCTTCAGCGAGGTCCAAGATCATCTTTCTGTCTATCGGTGACAATAAGAAACTTGAGGGTCTTCGTTCTTTTTAGGCTCATTCCATAGTTGGATGCTGATCGGGATGCTGTCCTAACAATGCTCCGCACTGAGCAGAAAATGCATCCTTGGTCCGCCTCGGTTCAATTGGCTGGCCATCATTCGCGATTGCTGTGATCGTGAACCTTTCATCCTGACGCAACCTTTTCTTCGGGCCTCGTCTCGTTACCGAAGTTTGGCTCGATTCGGAGGGCTTTAAAAGAAGAAAGAAGAGTTAATATGTACATACCAAAACAATTAATGCATCAATTAGATAGTCAGCACAGGCTAATTAATATATAACTCGCCGAACTTTGCAATAGCTCCCTCCTCCGTTCGATCACCGGAGCCATCATCATGGTCTCCTTCTTCCTCCGGCATTCGGTCACCGGAGCCATCATGATCATGTCCTTCCTCCTCCATTGTTCGATCACCGGAGCCTTCACCCTTTTCTTCCAGACAATCAGTGTCGTTGAGATACAACAAGACATCACCTCCGCCGAGGATTATGTCCCAACAACTGTTCTGTTTCCAATCTCTTTGTTGATCCATAGTTTCTGCAATATGTACAACATGGCAATTAAATTCAAAACATGAGAGGGATATATTAGTGGAAAACATAGACCTAGCTAGCTAATCACAACAAGGAATATTAATTAGTGGCCTCGATGCTTTACGGTTTGGGGTGGCCTCGACAACGCTTCTAGGGTTTGGGGTGGCCTCGACAACGCTCTTTTAACTGGTAAATTTGGGTGGCCTTGACGCTTCTAGGGTTGGGGTGGCCTCGCACATGCTTCTAGGGTTTTGGGGTGGCCTCTACGCTTCTAGGGTTGGTCGGCGCGAGAGGGGGTTGATCGATGTCCCCCCTCATGTTGAAGAGTTACCGGAGTTCCTCATCAGAATGTCCGACACCCGAACCGCCTCTCTCATAATGTCAAACAAGGGATTTAACAAAATGGTCTCGAGAGTTGTCGCCCGGTATATCGAGGGGGGTGAATATTTTACCTTATAACTTAGAAAAAAAATGTTACCGGGGAGGGGGTATATATCAACCCCCCCCCCCCTCATGTCGAAGTTTATCGGGGAGGGGTATATCGACAACGACATACATACATGGAAAAAAATGATATCCATCTATACATACATAGCACATACATATTACATGGAAAAAAGCTATGAAAAAAACAATATGACAAAAAAAATGCTATGAACAAAAAAATTAATACACTATGAACAAAAAAATACATATATGAACAAAAATATTGAACAAAAATTAATACTATTATTAATATGAACATCCATACATACATATAGCCACATACATACATATATACATTATATATATTATATATATATGAACAAAAAATCATCATATAAAAAATGAAAAAAAACGGGCGGCGGAGGCACAGGGGGGCGGCCGGCGAGGGCAACGGCGGGGGCGGCGGCACGGCAAGGTGACGGTGGGGGGGGGCCGGGCGGAAGCGGCGTGGCCGGGTGCACTCGGGGGCGGCGCGCGACGGTGGGGGTGGGCCGGGGTGCAGGGGCGCGGCCGGGCGTGCTCGGGGGCGGCGGACGGCGACGGCGTGGGTGGCGGATGGCGTCGGGGTGGTTTCGGGGGCGGGGCAGGGGCACGGGCGACGGCGACGGCGTCGAGGCAGCCTGGCGGCGTCGGGGGCGGCAACTGCGAGATGAAAATGAAAATTTTCACAAGTGTTGGTTATATACCCAACACTTTGGTCCCGGTTGGTGGCTCAAACCGGGACCAATGCCCCCGTTTAGTCCTGGTTGGTGCCACCAACCGGGACCAAAGGTCAGTTTTCAGCAGCCCAAAGGGCGGGAAACAGGGACCTTTGGTCCCGGTTGGTGGCACCAACCGGGATAAAGGGGGCATTGGTCCCGGTTGGTTCCACGAACCGGTACAAACACCCCTTTCGTCCCGGTTGGTGCCACCAACCGGGATCAAAGGCCTTGTGCTGGCGTGGTGCGGTGGGATGTTAGTCCCACCTCGTTAGTTGAGAGAGCTCGAGAGTGGTTTATAAGCGCTGTTGCGCACCCTCTTGAGCTCCTCTCAACTCCAGGCTTTCGGGCCTAATCTGTCACTCCTTGCCTGTGGGCCTATTGGCCTGCTGCGGGCCTGAATCCTGGCCAACAAACTGGTTGGGTTTCTAGTCGTATTCAGGCGTGGTGGCCCAGTAGGTGGCATTTTTTTCTGTTTTCTTTTTTGCTTTATTTATATTTTTTGCAGGTTACCAGTGTTCTTTTTCCTGTTAGGTCACAAAAATTATAGACTTTCTGTTAGTGCCAATAATTTTTAAATTTGAATGTTTAAATTTGAATTCTTTTAAATTTGTGTGAATTACTAGTTGTGAATAACTTTACTATAAAAATAGATTTTTGAGTGATTCTTTTTCCTGCTATGTAATATTATTGTGTTTTATCATTATATTAAATTTGGTAATTTTTAGGTTATTTAATTGTCTATTTTAATCAAGAACAGATTTTGTTATTTAGTTTGCTATTAAAGTTTCTAACAAAAAATTTCTTTATGAAAATTCTTTTGCCATTAATGTTTTGAACAGAAAATACTTGATAATTTTAGTTGCATATAAATTTTATATAATTTTAGTTTAAAAAATAATAGAGGTTTATAAAAGCTTTTTAGTTGATTCCTTTTGCTATTAGAGTTTTATAAAAGCTTTTTAGTTGATTCTTTTTGCTATTGAGGAATATTATAGTTTTGTTTTAGTTGATCATAACAGAATATTTTAACTGATTATTTTAATTATTCTTTTGCATTAGTTCATCTTTTTGCGCAAATGACCCTGAAATTGAAAAGCACTACAAATTATCTGAAAAGGTTGAAAGTTGGCATGGTATCATCATTTCACCCACATAGCATGGGCTAAAAAGTTGAGAGGGTTACGGCAAAAACTGGATGCACTTCGTGTACAAAACGGGCAATCTCTTTCAAGTATCAGGGTTTCGAACGAAAATCGTCTGTTACAAAGTGATTTCATTTTTTTGAACTTATTGAACTCCAGACTTTTTGTGTGTTCAAAAATGCACCATTCAAAGCCACATCATCAATTTTCAACCCTTTCTGACTTCATTTGTTATTTTTCATGTATTACTGATTTTTTTTGAGCTATAGACCCTGAAATTGAAAAGCACTACAAATGAACTCTGAAAAGGTTGAAAGTTGCATGGTATCATCATTTCACCCACATAGCATGTGCTAAAAAGTGAGAGGGTTACGGCAAAAAATGGATGCACTTCGTGTACAAAACGGGCAATCTCTTTCGAAGTATCAGGGTTTCGAACGAAAACTCGTCTGTTACAAAGGAATTTCATTTTTTGAACTTATTTAAACTCCAGACTTGTGTGTGTTCAAAATGCACCATTCAAAGCCACATCATCAATTTTCAACCCTTTCTGACTTCATTTGTATTTTCATGCATTTACTGATTTTTTTTGAGCTATATGACCCTAAATTGAAAAGCAATACAGATGAACTACTGAAAGAAAAGTTGAAAGTTGGCATGGTATCATCATTTCACCCACATAGCATGTGCTAAAAGTTGAGAGGGTTACGGCAAAAATGGATGCACTTCGTGTACAAAACGGACCAATCTCTTTCAAAGTATCAGGTTTCATACGGAAACTCGTCTGTACAAAGGGATTTCATTTTTTTTTAACTTATTTGAACTCCGACTTTTTGTGCGTTCAAAATGCACCATTCAAAGCCGCATCATCAATTTTCAACCCTTTCTGACTTCATTTGTTATTTTCATGCATTTACTGATTTTTTTTGAGCTATATGACCCTGAAATTGAAAAGCACTACAAATGAACTCTGAAAAGGTTGGAAGTTGGCATGGTATCATCATTCACCCACATAGCATGTGCTAAAAAGTTGAGAGGGTTACGGCAAAAACTGGATGCACTTCGTGTACAAAGCGGACAATCTCTTTCGAAGTATCGGGTTTCATACGGAAACTCGTCTGTACAAAAGTTATTCATTTTTTGAACTTATTTGAACTCCGACTTTTTGTATGTCAAAATGCACCATTCATAGCCACATCATCAATTTTCAACCCTTTCTGACTTCATTTGTTATTTTTCATGCATTTACTGTTTTTTTAGCTATATGACCCTGAAATTGAAAAGCACTTCAAATGAACTCTGAAGAGGTTGAAAATTGGCATGGTATCATCATTTCACCCAGATAGCATGTGCTATAAAGTTGAAAGGGTTACGGCAAAAACTGGATGCACTTCGTGTACAAAACGGACAATCTCTTTCGAAGTATCAGGGTTTCATTCGGAAACTCGTCTGTTACAAAGTAATTTCATTTTTTTTGAACTTATTTGAACTCCAGACTTTTTGTGTGTTCAAAATGCACCATTCAAAGCCGCATCATCAATTTCAACCCTTTCTGACTTCATTTGTTATTTTTCATGCATTTACTGATTTTTTTGAGCTATATGACCCTGAAATTGAAAAGCACTACAAATGAACTCTGAAAAGGTTGAAAGTTTGTATGGTATCATCATTTCACCCACATAGCGTGTGCTAAAAAGTTGAGAGGGTTATGGCAAAAACTAGATGCACTTCGTGTACAAAACGGACAATCTCTTTCGAAGTATCAGGGTTTCATACAGAAACTCATCTGTTACAAAGGGATTTCATTTTTTTGAACTTATTTGAACTCCAGACTTTTTATGTGTTCACATGTAATCCAGTCGTCACACTGCTTCGGGTGTTTGGAGCGCAGAATATTCTTGTGTTCATGGACATATGGGGTCACCAAGGTAGAGTTCTGTAGAACTATGTAGTGTGCTTGAGACCAAGAATGCCCTTCCCTACATATTATTGAGTCCCCTCCTAGCATGCCTTTTCCAGTCAGTCTCCCCTCATGCCGCGATTGAGGGAGACCAATCTTCTTAAGGCCAGGAATGAAGTCAACACAAAACCCAATGACATCCTCTGTTTGATGGCCCATGGAGATGCTTCCTTCTGGCCTAGCGTGGTTACGGACATATTTCTTTAGGACTCCCATGAACCTCTCAAAGGGGAACATATTGCGTAGAAATACAGGGCCCAAAATGACAATCTCGTCGACTAGACGAACTAGGACGTGCGTCATGATATTGAAGAAGGATGGTGGGAACACCAGCTCAAAACTGACAAGACATTGCGCCACATCACTCCTTAGCCTTGGTAGGATTTCTGGATCGATCACCTTCTGAGCGATTGCATTGAGGAATGCACATAGCTTCACAATGGCTAATCGAACGTTTTCCGGTAGAAGCCCCCTCAATGCAACCGGAAGCAGTTGCATCATAATCACGTGGCAGTCATGAGACTTTAGGTTCTGGAACTTTTTCTCTGCCATATTTATTATTCCCTTTATATTCGATGAGAAACTAGATGGGACCTTCACACTGAGCAGGCATTCAAAGAAGATTTCCTTCTCTTCTTTGGTAAGAGCGTAGCTGGCAGGACCTTCATACTGCTTTGGAGGCATGCCGTCTTTTTCGTGCAAACGTTGCAGGTCCTCCCGTGCCTCCAGTGTATCTTTTCTCTTCCCATACACGCCCAAGAAGCCTAGCAGGTTCACGCAGAAGTTCTTTGTCACGTGCATCACGCCGATTGAAGAGCGGACCTCTAGGTCTTTCTAGTAGGGTAGGTCCCAAAATATAGATTTCTTCTTCCACATGGGTGCGCGTCCCTCAGCGTCATTCGGAACAGAAAGTCCGCCGGGACCCTTTCCAAAGATTATGTGTAAATCATTGACCATAGCAAGTACGTGATCACCGGTACGCATGGCGGGCTACTTTCGATGATCTGCCTCGCCTTTGAAATGCTTGCCTTTCTTTCAACATTGATGGTTGGTCGGAAGGGATCGACGATGCCCCAGGTACACATTCTTCCTGCATTTGTCCAGGTATATACTTTTGGTATCAGCTAAACAGTGCGTGCATGCGTGGTATCCCTTGTTTGTCTGTCCTGAAAGGTTACTGAGAGTAGGCCAATCATTGATGGTTACAAACAGCAACACATGCAGGTCAAATTCCTCCTGTCTGTGCTCATCCCACACACGTACACCGTTTCCATTCCACAGCTATAAAAGTTCTTCAACTAATGGCCTTAGGTACACATCAAAGTCGTTGCCGGGTTGCCTAGGGCCTTGGATGAGTACTGGCCAGGTTATAGATACATAGAGTCACGGGCCAGGTGCTGTGATTGCTGCTCTGCTCCCCAAAAGGATTAATGCCATCCGCGCTTAAACCAAATCATATGTTCCTTGTGTAGGGTAACGCAGCAGAAAACAAAATTTTTCCGACCTACGCACCAGCCTAGGACCACTATGGAGACTGCATACAAGGTTTGATCATTTTCGTTACCGACTCGTAGCGCAGCGAAAGTAGAGTCGATGACGATCGGTGGTGCAGATCCCCGCAGCTAGGATTTACAACCTCCCAACCGCGAGGATGTATACCCTCGTCTTCCCTTCGGACAGCCCTCCGGGAGGCGGTCGAACAGTCCCCTGGACGGTGTCGCGGACAGCCCTTCGGGAGGACCTTCGAAACTCGAACGGTCACTCGGACAGCCCTTCGGGAGGACTCACAGAACTCGGACCGTCACTTGGACAGCCCTTCGGGAGGCACTCACGAACAGCCCCTCGGGCACTAAGATCGAAACTACGACCTCTCTACAGAGTTGCACACATACGGTGTCAACTATCCGGCAGGGCTTCGCCGTCCAGAACTAGTTCCCACCGGAACCCAGACAGCCTTTCGGCTCTACGAAACTCTTTTCGTGGGAGGGAGAGAGAAGCCAGATTATTGCATGGCACTTGTATGTGAGAAGGAGTGTGTCTTTAGGCAGCCCCCTCCACCCCTATTTATAGGCCAAGCCCAAGGGTGGCTTCTCCAAGAAGCCAAGGGGAAAAATACCAAAGGACCCTCAAGGTGGCTTCTCCAAGAAGCCACCCAAAAAGCACTTTCACTATTCACGACGACATTTTTCAGCGTCCGTTCAAACTGAAAATATTTATGTGGGCTTAGAACATTTCCAGTACCCACTAAAATAATTTTCAACGCGTTCTGGAACAATTCCAGTTTAGTGATTTCATCTGCGAAAAGCATCTGAAGCGGTTCCGGCAGCCCCGGAACATTTCCGGTTTTTCTTCCAGAAAATTCCCAGAAGTTTCCAGAATGATTCTGGCATCCTCCAAGAATTATCAGGCATGTGCCGAAACCATTTTGACTTAATGGTATCCCCTGAAACAACTTTTCAGTTTCATCGGAACTCATCCGGTGACCTCTCTCTGCGGAACTTTTCCGCTGTCCGAAACTTTTCGGTGTCCGAAACTTTTTCGGTGATTTTCTCTCAGACTCCCTGTCTAGTATTCAGCAGATAGATGACCCTTAAGCGTGTGACCCTATAGGTTCGGTGAAGTATAGACATGACCTGGAACCCCTTCCGATCAATGATCAACATCGGAGCTGTGGACACCCATATTGACCCCTATACCCACACGAATGAATATTCGAGTGAACCTCTAGTTGCCGTGTGCTATTCCTGTTGCTTCACGATATGTTACAAATACCCGAGGTTAGACATGTTGGCATCCCCGTGGATCAACAACTTGTCCACTATGCCAGTTACCCCGTTATCGGTATTGTTCTCTTTTCTCGTTACCGTGTTCCGGCATCCCCGTGATCAAATCACAAAGTGTCTGGCCAGACGATGATGGATACCGTAACACCGAGAGGGCCCAGAGATATCTCTCCATCGTCAGAGGAGCAAATCCCAATCTTGAGCTATCAAGTTACTTGACATACTTTCCCATGAACCCGTAAGCCGCCGTAATAGCCATCCATTTACGGATGACGTTTAACAAACCCCAAAGTTCATGAATCAAGCATGAAGAAACTCGATACTCTCATGGTCTGAGGAATCATGCAAACATTAACCATCTCTGTGTTATTAACCATTAACTCATGACGAATGTATCTCATAGCATAACATCAATTCGGGTCGATTCAACACAAATGTCCTTCCTGACATTGTGCCCTCAAAGTTGCTGGCATAGACATGCCTATGATTGGGAAAACATAATCATCATGCAACACTTGAGCTAGTCTTAGAGGCATGACTAGGAATACATTTTACCGTTTATTATTCCACACGTGCACATGGGTTTTCCCCAGAGCCTTTATGGATATACGGGCTCGGGAACCATAGCAGTTATAGCATGGAATATAAACTTAATTATGAACAGGGAGATAATTAATAACATTTATTATTTCCTCTAGGGCATATCTCCTACAGACTCCCACTTGCACTAGAGTCAATAATCTAGTTGATGCTAATGCACTTTACACCTGTGGCACACCGGTGTAAATATACTTCGCTTGTGGTATAGCCTGATGTCCAACGGATCTGACGACTTCAGCTCCGTGTGTATCTTTGCATATCCTCGCGTTTTCACGCCTTCACAAAATTCATATTTTGTGTGGACTTGGCTTGGTATGTATGTGAATCACAGGTCGAACCTGGATTCCTCAGACTGAGTTATGGAGCAACTACTTGCAGTAGTGTCCCATGATTCAACATCTTCTTTGTCGCTTTTAAAAGCGGCAACATACTTCGCCTCTGTTATAGAAATCGCCACAGTAACTTGTTTGGAACAATTTCCAACTACCGTGCCACCATATTGTGTTTTACACAAAACCCTCAAATTAAATCAAAAATCGCTTGGAGCATGGATGAAGACTGTATCGATGTAACCTTTTACAACGAAATCTTCATGATCTCCGCTTGCGAGAAAACATGTCATCAGTGCTACTATAGTACTCAATGACCCTTTTTCACTGTTGTCCCATGATCAGAACTTTTGATCACCTTGGTATCTATACTCGCAACAACTTTGGAGTATTGGACATATCTGGTTGTTTTTACATACCATGGAATACATGATTAATCCAAACACAAGAGTGTGTGGAATCTCCATCATGTATTTTGCTCATCAGTGTTTTGGGACACCGAGTCTTGCAAAAACTCTTTCCATGTGACTTCGGCAAGAATCACTCCTTGACGGTTTTTAATGCTAAAAGGTTTTAGCATTTTGTCAATATGTATCTTTGCTCAGCCCCATCAGGTAAATCTATCTCCATAGATCATCATGCCTAATATTAAGGCTATTTAGCCCAAGCACTTCATCAAAAAACCCTTTTTAAATGAAGTCCTAATTCGTGTCAAGAAATTTAATTCCAATTAACAATGTGTCAAGCACACAACGTTTTTAGAAATATTATTATGCTCCCACTTACTTTCTGGAATCACAAGCATCTTCGTTACCCATTGATGAAGTCAAAACCCTTTTAACCATTTCATCAAAACACAAAGATTCCAACTCCATTTTGCTCTCTTCTGTCCATTGCTGGAACTCTGAAGTTTGCATACTTACTAGCATCCTCTGGATTGACAAAATACCTTGGACTGTAACACATGCAAGTCCTTGGTTTCATTTCCATCAGGTGGAAATCCTTTTGCCATCCATTGTTTTATATCTCATGATATGAAATATGTATTAATTGCTAGTTCAACCCGAACCGACTTTAAGCATCGCTACGGTGAAGCAACCTCATCGTAGTCAACTCCTTGAACTTGTATATTGCAACAAGTCGAGCTTTATGGATAAAACATTTTTATTCGTATCAGTTATAGTTCCATAAATATTCGTCAGACTCTAAGTCTTCCGAAAGGTGTATCAAGGTTTTAATCTTGAATCGCTTATATGGAAACTATCTCGGATTGTATTGGCATTTAGCCAATTCCGGAGTCAGGGCCCATCAACGCTTCCTTGTGTATCATAGGTATACTGTTGTCTAACAACAATATCTCGTTTGCGCACCTGAGAGGTTTGCACGAGCCTTGCCTACGTGGTTCAGCTGCAAGTTCGGCCGAAGTCCATACATTTTATTGTAGAGACTTCCGTATCAGTCGCAGTAGGAAACTCTGGAATTGCTTCCAAGGTCTCTTTCCTTTGACCTGATGACGAAGATACTGTTTATCTTGTCGAGTTGCACTATTCTCCCACTCACCTTTTGAAAGAACCATTTTCTTCAAAAAGCATACCATTCTTTGTGGCAAACCTATTTGCCTCGGTATAGTGAGGGAGGAATACCCAATTACTTGGGATAACCTACAAAGTAGCACTTGCCTGATTTGAAATAGGTTTGTAACCTTTTACACAAGCCCCATATTCCAAATGTTAAGAAAAGATATGACATGGTTGGGCATACCATACCATGGTGTCATTTCAACAGACCCGATTGAGCTCTTTTCAGTGTAAAAGCCGCAGTCTCTAAAGCATCACCTTAAAAGGGATAATGGCAAATTTATTTATGTCATCTTTGATCTTACCATGTCATAAATGGTTCGATTACATCTTCACGGACTTTCCACTCACAGTGGTGTTCCGGGAGGTGTAAGTTATGAAACTCTTTTCACAACTCATCAGACATTCGCTAAACTTGTAACTCAAATATTTCTTTCTGCAATCGAATTGTAGAAACATAATTTTCTTGTTACAATAACTTCTACTTCATTTTGAAAACCTTTCAAATGATTTCAAAAGATCCAGACTTACGTCTCATCAAGTAAATATCCACATATCTACTTGAGTCATTTCTGAAGATAGATAAATCCACTACTTGCAACAACATTTATCGGACTACATATATCAAAATGTATGATCACCAATAAGTTCTTTGCTCGTTCCTTATGGCCTGTGAACGGTATTTCAGTCACTTTACTTTTCGGAGGAAAGTTGCAAGTGTGAGGTGATTCAAAATCAAACGACTTCAAAATCCATCATAATGGAATTTTCCATGCGGGTTTCTCCAATGTGACCAAATGCAGTGCCACACTTGTGTGGTATTCTTTTAGTCTTATGACATTTAGCGTCAGTGTTATGGATGTATCATATTACCATCAATATTCATAACATACGTCCCATCTAGGATGGAAGCATGGCCCTTCATGTTATTCATAATACTGAACAACAATTGTTGTTTTTATGAACAACTCTTTTGCAACAAACATTGTGCAACGAGCTAGAGTGTATGAAACTCTAAAATGAATTATGAAAGTAAACCCAGAGGTAATGTATTATTATCAATATTCATAACATACATCTCATTCATAATGAAAGTATGGCCCTTATGTTATTCATAACATCGAACATCAAAAGTTCTCTTATAAACAACCTTCTTGCAAGATACCTTATGCAATGGGCTAGAGTTTATGAAACCCCAAACGAATTATAAAAATAAATACAGACGGTAATACACCGATGGAAGGTATAGTAACATTTACTATGTTCCCTGTGTATACCTAAACCTCATTTCTGGCTAGTCTTTTAGGCCATAGTAGTTCTTACATCGAATTGCAACAGAATGCAATCGAGCGGGTATCTTTGTGATTGTCTCACAATACCCAAGAATTAGTGATTAACATGTTTAACCATAATTCCCAAGAACTATATCTTTTACCAGCCTTCTATACATCAAAAACTTGTATGACATTCATACATGAGCTGGATATTCCAGTCTTCTTTCTTTTTGCCTTTATACTTCTAACAGTTTAACTTTCAGTATTTCTCCTACTCCCAGAAGAAGCATCCAACTTAAGAGTGGCGTTAGCCCCGGACTTCCTAGGCGTGAAAGTTTCACTAACACCCTTCGGACACTTCCATTCTCTTTAAGTTGTTTGTTTTATTCACCTTTCATCATATGACAGGCGTTCTACTGGATCCCTCTCTTATTAGTCTAATGCATAGTAAACTCCTTTACTAATAGTTTGCAAACAAACATTGCTTTGGATATCTCATATCTTTTAGCCTTTGTCTGTCTCTGAAAATGATTTTCAGATTCCATGAATATCACATAACTATCCAAACTTTCGAAGTTCGGGTCTCATGGAAGCAAACATATTGCACTTGACTAAAAATGGAATTCTAGCTTTTGGATCGAAGGACGAGAGTCACATGATCCATAGCATAAGCGAGAGAATACCGAAAGTATGCGATAGGACAAAGTCCTTCTTGGCACTCTTGAGGACAATCCTCACATTACGTTACCAACCGTAAAGTTTTAACCAGATATTTAACAGCTATTCAATTTTAATAGGGAAGGTCGAAACGCGAGCCATTATTCTACAACTATTAGCAAACCACACTTAGACAGTGTTCATAATTAATTGCACTGAGAATTAAACAAGTTAATTCAACAGTGCGCTCCCACTCAAATCAATATCTCTCATAATTGATTGTGAGCGATTCAAGATCCATATTACAATTTAACGCCAAGGATGTGTCCATCTCAAGTGACGAAAATTGCAATCGGTAGGCCAACTTGCCAATCACATCTCTATGTGACTCTTGTTCATCTTTCGATGGGCGTGTTCCGAGCTCAGGACGCTCCTCCAGAACGTCAAGACAACCAAGTGATCTTGCTGCGAGGTCTCAACTCACCCGCCTCACACTTCCCTAATCATTCGCACCCATGTGTCCATGTGATGCCCCGAAAAGTTAGGTGCCGTGACGGTGCTACACTTGGGAGAACACTAACTACTTGATATTTTTGTGAGAGATCACCCTAATAAAAGCGACTACCGCGCAATCAAAAAGGGTGCATCATAAGGGATAAACATCTCAGGTAATTAATAATAGCATGATATGGTATAGCCCTTTCTGACGGAGAAGTCTTGTATTTCTTCGTCTTCGGCATTCGCGTCGGTGTTCACCTTCACGAAGATTGCCACCACCTTGTCGATGCACCAGATAATATTGCTATCTCTATAGCTAATAAAATAATGCAATACAACAAGTTTGACACGCAGGTCATTTAAAGTGCAATCATATGGCTCCAGCCATCATGCCGAATCATGACACACAGGTCATGTTAATCAATTTACATCATATAGTCATCTCATACATAATCAAATTAAATATGAGCACTCCTATACCACATCATATGCACATGCAAACCCTCCTGCAAAACCAAGTTAGACGCCTCTAATCGGTTCATGCAAAAACTTGTTTTTACGTGGCTTCTAAGGTTTCGAAACAAACCGAAACTACCAACGTCCATCATCAAGTATGATAATTCAAGTCGCTAGATTAACTTTCCAGGGTGTATGAAAACCGAGATAATAAAATCTCGAGCCCCATACTAAACTTCGTCATACGCATGACCCCCGTGCAGATCATATCTGCATTGCCCTTTTGTCTGCGAAATTTCATCTTTCCTTTTAACTACGGTGGAATTCAATGAACTGTTCGCACTTCGTTGATCAATCAGGATCGCGGATTGCCAGAACTTTGAAACTCCACCATACTGTTATCAAGATCAGAAATATGCAAATTCTAGGGAAGCAACAAGAACATCGGGTAACAGATTTCATCTGCTACCCGCACAAATAATTTTCAGTAATAGAACTCATCTACTACCTAATTATATTGTGCAACACCCATACATCTCTATGTATTCTAGATCGCAACCTGCATCTACGCATAACCTGGCTCTGATGCCACTGTAGGGTAACGCAGCAGAAAACAAAAATTTTCCGACCTACGCACCAGCCTAGGACCACTATGGAGACTGCATACAAGGTTTGATCATTTTTGTTACCGACTCGTAGCGCAGCGAAAGTAGAGTCGATGACGATCGGTGGTGCAGATCCCCGCAGCTAGGATTTACAACCTCCCAACCGCGAGGATGTATACCCTCGTCTTCCCTTCGGACAGCCCTCTGGGAGGCGGTCGAACAGTCCCCCGGACGGTGTCGCGGACAGCCCTTCGGGAGGACCTTCGAAACTCGAACGGTCACTCGGACAGCCCTTCGGGAGGACTCACAGAACTCGGACCGTCACTTGGACAGCCCTTCGGGAGGCACTCACGAACAGCCCCTCGGGCACTAAGATCGAAACTACGACCTCTCTACAGAGTTGCACACATACGGTGTCAACTATCCGGCAGGGCTTCGCCGTCCAGAACTAGTTCCCACCGGAACCCAGACAGCCTTTCGGCTCTACGAAACTCTTTTCGTGGGAGGGAGAGAGAAGCCAGATCATTGCATGGCACTTGTATGTGAGAAGGAGTGAGTCTTTAGGCAGCCCCCTCCACCCCTATTTATAGGCCAAGCCCAAGGGTGGCTTCTCCAAGAAGCCAAGGGGAAAAATACCAAAGGACCCTCAAGGTGGCTTCTCCAAGAAGCCACCCAAAAAGCACTTTCACTATTCACGACGACATTTTTCAGCGTCCGTTAAAAATGAAAATATTTATGTGGGCTTAGAACATTTCCAGTACCCACTAAAATAATTTTCAACGCGTTCTGGAACAATTCCAGTTTAGTGATTTCATCTGCGAAAAGCATCTGAAGCGGTTCCGGCAGCCCCGGAACATTTCCGGTTTTTCTTCCAGAAAATTCCCAGAAGTTTCCAGAATGATTCTGGCATGCTCCAAGAATTATCAGGCATGTGCCGAAACCATTTTGACTTAATGGTATCCCCTGAAACAACTTTTCAGTTTCACCGGAACTCATCCGGTGACCTCTCTCTGCGGAACTTTTCCGCTGTCCGAAACTTTTCGGTGTCCGAAACTTTTTCGGTGATTTTCTCTCAGACTCCCTGTCTAGTATTCAGCAGATAGATGACCCTTAAGCGTGTGACCCTATAGGTTCGGTGAAGTATAGACATGACCTGGAACCCCTTCCGATCAATGATCAACATCGGAGCCGTGGACACCCATATTGACCCCTATACCCACACGAATGAATATTCGAGTGAACCTCCAGTTGCCGTGTGCTATTCCTGTTGCTTCACGATATGTTACAAATACCCGAGGTTAGACATGTTGGCATCCCCGTGGATCAACAACTTGTCCACTATGCCAGTTACCCCGTTATCGGTATTGTTCTCTTTTCTCGTTACCGTGTTCCGGCATCCCCGTGATCAAATCACAAAGTGTCTGGCCAGACGATGATGGATACCGTAACACCGAGAGGGCCCAGAGATATCTCTCCATCGTCAGAGGAGCAAATCCCAATCTTGAGCTATCAAGTTACTTGACATACTTTCCCATGAACCCGTAAGCCGCCGTAATAGCCATCCATTTACGAATGACGTTTAACAAACCCCAAAGTTCATGAATCAAGCATGAAGAAACTCGATACTCTCATGGTCTGAGGAATCATGCAAACATTAACCATCTCTGTGTTATTAACCATTAACTCATGACGAATGTATCTCATAGCATAACATCAATTCGGGTCGATTCAACACAAATGTCCTTCCTGACATTGTGCCCTCAAAGTTGCTGGCATAGACATGCCCATGATTGGAAAAACATAATCATCATGCAACACTTGAGCTAGTCTTAGAGGCACGACTAGGAATACATTTTACCGTTTATTATACCACACGTGCACATGGGTTTTCCCCAGAGCCTTTATGGATATACGGGCTCGGGAACCATAGCAGTTATAGCATGGAATATAAACTTAATTATGAACAGGGAGATAATTAATAACATTTATTATTTCCTCTAGGGCATATCTCCTACACCTTGCGTCACCTGCAAACTCCTCCCAGTACGTTCTCTTGATTTTTCTCCACTGCGACACGTCAGCGGGTGCTCTCAACTTTCCGTCTTTCTTACGGTCCTCTCTGTGCCATTGCATCAACTTGGCATGCTCTTTGTTTCTGAACAGACGTTTCAACCGTGGAATTATAGGAGCATACCACATCACCTTCGCAGGAACCCTCTTTATGGGGGGCTCACTGTCAACATCACCAGAGTCATCTCGTCTGATCTTATACCGCAATGCACCGCGTACCGGGCATGCGTTCAAATCCTCGTACGCACCGCGGTAGAGGATGCAGTCATTAGGGCATGCATGTATCTTCTGCACCTCCAATCCTAGAGGGCATACGACCTTCTTTGCTGCGTACGTACTGTCGGGCAATTCGTTATCCTTTGGACGCTTCTTCTTCAATATTTTCAGTAGCTTCTCAAATCCTTTGTCAGGCACAGCATTCTCTGCCTTCCACTGCAGCAATTCCAGTACGGTACCGATCTTTGTGTTGCCATCTTCGCAATTGGGGTACAACCCTTTTTTGTGATCCTCTAACATGCGATCGAACTTCAGCTTCTCCTTTTCACTTTCGCACTATCTCTTTGCATCAACAATGACCCGGCGGAGATCATCATCGGGCACATCGTCTGGTTCCTCTTGATCTTCAGCTTCCCCCGTTGCAGCATCACCGTATTCAGGGGGCACATAGTTGTCATCATCCTCTTCTTCTTCGTTGTCTTCCATCATAACCCCTATTTCTCCATGCCTGGTCCAAACATTATAGTGTCGCATGAAACCCTTATAAAGCAGGTGGGTGTGAAGGGTTTTCGAGTTAGAGTAAGACCTCGTATTCCCGCAGCTAGGGCAAGGACAACACATAAAACCATTCTGCTTGTTTGCCTCAGCCACTGCGAGAAAATTATGCAGGCCCTCAATGTACTCGGAGGTGCGCCTGTTACCGTACATCCATTGCCGGTTCATCTGCGTGCATTATATATAATTAAGTGTGTCAAAAACCATTACAGAACATCATGAATAGATAAGTGACCAAATTAATAGAAGTTCATCATCACATTAAGACCAAAGTGCATACATAGTTCTCCGGAGCATCTAATTAAACCATACATTGAAACTATGTAAAACATTTCAATGCAACAACAGGTGCGATCATAATCGCAACCAAGGTAACAATTGATCCAACGGTATAATGATACCAAGCCTCGGTATGAATGGCATATTTTCTAATCTTTCTAATCTTCAAGCGCATTGCATCCATCTTAATCTTGTGACCATCGACGACATCCGCAACATGCAACTCCAATATCATCTTCTCCTCCTCAAATTTTTTTAATTTTTCCTTCAGGTAATTGTTTTCTTCTTCAACTAAATTTAACCTGTCGACAATAGGGTCGGTTGGAATTTCAGGTTCACATACCTCCTAGATAAAAATATCTATGTCACGTTGGTCGGCATAATTGTCATAAACAATAAATGAACCAAATAGTTACAAAATATAATATATACCACATCTGAATCATAGACAGGACGAGGGCCGACGGGGGCGGATACCAAAACCATCGCACTATATAATAACAAACAATAATAAAAGTAAGAAAATTTACAAGTATCTATCTAAATCATACAAGTAAGAATTTTTTTCTTTTAGAAAGAGGATAAGAACAAGAGGCTCACCATGGTTGTGCCGGCGACGAGATCGGCGCGGGCGATCGACGGCGGTGAAGACAGGGATGGGATGTGACGGACCGCTAAACCTAGACAAATCTTGAGGAAAATGGAGCTTGGAGGTCGAGCTTGGAGAGGAGAAAGCTTAAGTAGTGTGGCTCGGGCATTTCATCGAACACCTCATGTGCATAGGAGGTGAGCTAGAGCACCACAAAGCCCTCCCCTCGCCGGCCCGAAAAAATAGAGCAGTGGAGTGCTCTGCTCGCCGGCGAGGGGGTATATATAGGCACCTCATCGGTCCCGGTTCGTGGGTGGAACCGGGACTAAAGCCACCCCTTTGGTCCCGGTTCCTGCCACAAACCGGGACCAATGGTTCTGAGAGCGAGGCCCATTGGTCCTGGTCCGTGTCTGGAACTGGGACCAAAGGGGCCAGACGAACCGGGACCAATGCCCCACGAGGCCCGGCCGGCCCCCTGGGCTCATGAACCGGGACCTATTCCCCCATTGGTACCGGTTCGTCACTGAACCGGGACTAATGGGCTGGCCAGGCCTGGACCAAAGCCCTGTTTTCTACTAGTGCCATGATAATCATGTAAAGTAATTCCATTCATAAATACATGTATAATTCCATAATGAGGTATTCTGAATATTAGTAATTCCTAGTAATTTGGATATAGTTGCAGGACACATTCCAACAAGACCTGGGAAGCCGGCTTGCGGCGAACGATGAGAAGGTGGTAGCAGCAGCAAGATGTGGAGAGAGAGAGAGAGAGAGATGTGCATTGACGGAAAGACGAAGACGAGGGGAAAATATCTGGGCGGTTTGCCACGGGATAAGGTTTCGATGGGGATGAGCGGTTGGTGGCCCACATCGCCACGCGTCAAGCATTCCAGGCGACTTACGAGCAGAGAAAATCAGCCGGTTTAAAACCAGCATTATGTCCTCGTCCTCGTGATGGACTCGGATATTTTATCGGTCAACATGCGCTAGCTGCAACCAGACGCATCGTATGGACTTCGTCTTCGCAGCCTAGCAGTCGGACACGCCGCCGTTGCCGGGATCCCTCCCCGGCCATGGCACACCCTCCACTCCCTCCGCTCCAGCGGCCATGCCCGTGCATCCCCCCGCATCCTCCACCGCACGTTGCTGGATCCCCCGCTCCACCGGCCATGGCGGGCTCATCTGCCAAGTCCGGCCTGCTCAAGGCCGCCGTCGGCTAGCCGTCGGACATGCCGCCACCGCCGGGATCCCGCTCGGCCATGGCACACCCTCCACTCCCTCCTCTAGATTTATTGGTGATTTGTGCGTTGTCTCCTACTGGATTGATACCTTGGTTCTCTAACTGAGGGAAATACTTATCTCTACTTTGCTGCATCACCCTTTCCTCTTCAAGGGAAAAACCAACGCAAGCTCAAGAAGTAGCAGGAATAATTTCTGGCGCCGTTGCCGGGGAGATCTACGCCAAGTCAGGACATACGAAAGGTTTATGGATCCTCATCCACTTGCTAATCTTTTTAAGAGAACCAATTATGATGAATCTATTGCTAGTGAGTTGAGTGCACTAGATTATCTTTATGAGGTTTTGCTTGAAATTCGTGAATCTGAAAATTGTGATGAAGTGTTGAAAGAAGAAAATTATAAAGTGATTCATGATAGCTCCTTGAATGAAAAGCATGATTGCAATGATGTAATTATAAATTTTATTAATGTCAATTGTGTTGATGATATGCAAAACCCTAAGCTTGGGGGTGCTAGTTTTGCTATGTCCACTAATTATTGCATTGATCATGATTGGGGTGATTCTTCTTATGATCTTGAAAATTTATTTAAGCCCCATGATGAATATGAGATAGATAATAATGTTTGCAATAATATTGAAAGTGGGTTTGGAAGAGTGTCAACTCTAGATCCCTCATATTTGAAGAATGATCAATCTTATGAAATTTTTGATAAAAATGGGTTTGGACTGGGCATGACTTTATTTTATGATAATCCCACTATTTCGGAAGAGTGTCAACTTTGCATGCATGTGGATCATGTAGAGAATATTTTATGTGATAGCTATATTGTTGAATTTGAATATGATCTCACATGTAATTATTATGAGAGAGGAAAATATGGTTATAGAAATTTTTATGTTGCTAAATTACCTCTCTTCATGTTGAGATTGTCTATGTTTTATTCACCTTCCTTGCATATGCTAGGTTTTTCTTGTCTTGATAATTTGTTAGCTTATAAAATGCCTATGCATAGGAAGTATGTTAGACTTAAACTCATTTTTCACATTCTTTATGATGCTCTCTTTGTGCTTCAATTCTTATCTTTTATGTGAGCATTATTGACATTATCAATGCCTAGCTAAAAAGGCTTTAAAGAAAAGCGCTTTTTGGGAGACAACCCAATGTTTTTCTTTTCTGTTTTTGAATAAATAATTCATCTAGCCTCTGGTTACATGTGTTTTTGTGTTTTAATTAGTGTTTGTGCCAAGTAAGACCTTTGGGATGGCTTACGGTGATAGTTGATTTGATCTTGCTGAAAAACACAAACTTTTGCATCCAGTCACAGAATTGTTTAAATTCACTAGAGAGCGGAAAAACCCTAAACTTTTTACACAATATGGATATACAAATTTCCTCTGTTTTACTCATGTTTCAGGATTTTTGGAGTTACATAAGTATTAGAACAATTCATATCTTCGCAGACTGTTCTGTTTTTGACAGATTCTGTTTTCTTTGTGTTTTTTGCTTATTTTGATGAATCTATGGGTAGTATCGGGGGATATGAACCATGGAAAAGTTTTAATACAGTAGATATTACACCAATATAAATAAAGAATGTGTTCACAACAGTACCAAAAGTGGTGATTTATTTTCTTATACTAACGGAGCTTATGAGATTTTCTGTTGAGTTTTGTGTTGTGAAGTTTTCAAGTTTTGGGTAAGGATTTGATGAACTATGGAATAAGGAGTGGCAAGAGCCTAAGCTTGGGGATGCCCAAGGCACCCCAAGGTAATATTCAAGGACAACCAAGAGCCTAATATTGGGGATGCCCCGGAAGGCATCCCCTCTTTCGTCTTCGTCTATCGGTAACTTTACTTGAGGCTATATTTTTATTCACCACATGATATGTGTTTTGCTTGGAGCATCTTGTATGATATGAGTCTTTACTTTTTAGTTTGCCACAATCATCCTTGCTGTACACATCTTTTGAGAGGGACACGCATGAATAGTGATTTATTAGAACACTCTATGTGCTTCACTTATATCTTTTGAGCTAGGCAATTTTGCTTTAGTGCTTCACTTATATCTTTTTAGAGCACGGCGGTGGCTTTATTTTGTAGAAATTATTGAACTCTCATGCTTCACTTATATTATTTTGAGAGTCTCTAAACAGCATGGTAATTTTCTTTGGTTATGAATTCAGTCCTAATATGATAGGCATCCAAGAGGGATATAATAAAAACTTTCATATATAGTGCATTGAATACTATGAGAAGTTTGATTCCTTATGATTGTTTTGAGATATAGAGATGGTGATATTAGAGTCATGCTAGTGAGTAATTGTGAATTGGAGAAATACTTGTGTTAAGTTTTGTGATTCCCGTAGCATGCACGTATGGTGATCCGTTATGTAACGAAGTTGGAGCATGAGGTATTTTTTTATTGTCTTCCTTATGAGTGGAGGTCGGGGACAAGCGATGGTCTTTTCCTACCAATCTATCCCCCTAGGAGCATGCGCGTAGTACTTTGTTTCGATGACTAATAAACCTTTGCAATAAGTATGTGATTTCTTTATGACTAATGTTGAGTCCATGGATTATACGCACTCTCACCCTTCCACCATTGCTAGCCTCTCTAGTGTCGCGCAACCTTCGCTGGTACCATATACCCACCATATACCTTCCTCAAAACATCCACCATACCTACCGATTATGGCATTTCCATAACCATTCCGAGATATATTGCCATGCAACTTTCCACCGTTCCGTTTTATTATGACACGTTCCATCATTGTCATATTGCTTTGCATGATCATGTAGTTGACATCGTATTTGTGGCAAAGCCACCTTTCATAATTCTTTCATACATATCACTCTTGAGTCATTGCACATCCCGGTACACCGCCGGAGGCATTCATATAGAGTCATATTTTGTTCTAAGTATCGAGTTGTAATTTTTGAGTTGTAAGTAAATAAGAGTGTGATGATCTTCATTATTAGAGCATTGTCCCATGTGAGGAAAAAATAAATAAAAGGGAGGCCAAAGAAGCCAAACAAAAAAAAGAAAAGAAAAAAAGAAAAAAATGAGAGAAAAAGAGAGAAGGGACAATGTTACTATCCTTTTTTTCACACTTGTGCTTCATGTAGCACCATGATCTTCATGATAGAGAGTCTCCTATGTTGTCACTTTCTTATGCTAGTGGGAATTTTTCATTATAGAACTTGGCTTGTATATTCCAACGATGGGCTTCCTCAAATTGCCCTAGGTCTTCATGAGCAAGCAAGTTGGATGCACACCCACTTAGTTTTCTTTTGAGCTTTCATAAACTTATAGCTCTAGTGCATCCCTTGCAGGGCCAATCCCTACTCACTCACATTGATATCTATTGAAGGGCATCTCCAAAGCTCGTTAATACGCCTAGTTGATGTCAGACTATCTCCCTCTTTTTTTTGTCTTCTCCACAACCACCATATTCGATTCCACCTATAGTGCTATGTCCATGGCTCACGCTCATGTATTACGTGAAAGTTGAAAGGTTTGAGAACACCAAAAGTATGAAATAATTGCTTGGCTTTGTCATCGGGGTTGTGCATGATTTGAATATTTTGTGTGATGAAGATGGAGCATAGCCAGACTATATGATTTTGTAGGGATAAATTTCTTTGGCCATGTTATTTTGAGAAGACATAATTGCCTTGTTAGTATGCTTGAAGTATTATTGTTTTGATGTCAATATTAAACTTTTGTTTTGAATCTTATGGATCTGAACATTCATGCCACAATAAAGAAAATTACATGGATAAATATGTTAGGTAGCATTCCACATCAAAAATTCTATTTTTATCATTTACCTACTCAAGGACGAGCAGGAATTAAGCTTGGGGATGCTCGATACGTCTCCAACGTATCTATAATTTTTGATAGTTCCATGCTATTATATTATCTGTTTTGGATGTTTTATATGCATTAATATGCTATTTTATATTATTTTTGGGACTAACTTATTAACCTAGAGCCCAGTGCCAGTTTCTGTTTTTTCCATGTTTTTGAGCTTCGTAGAAAAGGAATACCAAACGGAGTCCAAACGGAATAAAACCTTCGCGATGATTTTTCTTGGACCAGAAGACACCCAGGAGACATGGAGTGCAAGTCAGAAGAGCCATGAGGCGGCCACAAGGGTGGAGGGCGCGCCCCCTATGTTGTGGGCCCCTCGGTGACCCCCTGACCTAGATCTTCCTCCTATATATTCACATATATTCCCAAACCACCAGAAGCATCCACGAAAACACTTTTCCTCCATCACAACCTTCTGTTCCCGTGAGATCCCATCTTGGGGCCTTTTCCGGCATCCTGCCGGAGGGGGATTCGATCACAGAGGGCTTCTACATCAACTCTATTTCCCTTCCGATGAAGCGTGAGTAGTTTATCACAGACCTACGGGTCCATAGCTAGTAGCTAGATGGCTTCTTCTCGCTCTTTGATTCTCAATTCCATTTTCTCCTCGATATTCTTGGAGATCTATCCGATGTAATCTTCTTTTGCGGTGTGTTTGTCGAGATCTGATGAATTGTGGATTTATGATCAGCTTATCTATGAATATAATTTGAATCTTCTCTGAATTCTTTTATGCATGATTTGATATCTTTGTAATTCTCTTCGAACTATCGGTTTAGTTTTTCCAACTAGATTGGTTTTTCCTACAATGGGAGAAGCGCTTAGCTTTGGGTTCAATCTTGCGGTGTCCTCACCTAGTGACAGTAGGGGTAGCGAGGCACGTATTGTATTGTTGCCATCGAGGATAAAAAGGTGGGGTTTACATCATATTGCTTGAGTTTATTCCTCTACATCATGTCATCTTACTTAAAGCGTTACTCTGTTCTTCATGAACTTAATACTCTAGATGCAGGCAGGAGTCGGTCGATGTGTGGAGTAATAGTAGTAGATGCAGGCAAGAGTCGGTCTACTTGACACGAACGTGATGCCTATATTTCATAATCATTACCTTAGATATCGTCATAACTTTGCGTTTTTCTATCAATTGCTCGAGAGTAATTTGTTCACCCACCGTATTATTTGCTATCTTGAGAGAAGCCTCTAGTGAAACCTATGGCCCCCGGGTCTATTTTCCATCATATTAGTTTCCGATCTACTATTTTGCAATCTTTTACTTTCTGATCTATAAACCAAAAACCTCAAAAATATTTACTTTATCTTTTGTTTAGTTTTATCTATCTCAATCAGATCTCACTTTTGCAAGTGACCGTGAAGGGATTGACAACCCCTTTATCGCGTTGGGTGCAAGTGTTTGATTGTTTGTGCAGGTATTGGTGATTTGTGCGTTGTCTCCTACTGGATTGATACCTTGGTTCTATAACTGAGGGAAATACTTATCTCTACTTTGCTGCATCACCCTTTCCTCTTCAAGGGAAAAAACCAACGCAAGCTCAAGAAGTAGCAAAGACCTGCTTGCTAAAGGGGTCCAACCAGCGACATTGCACTGGCCAGATCGTTCAAGGACTTGGTTCTTCGGGGTTGGGGGAACTTTGGACCCAGAAACAGGGGAATGTGTTTGGACGGACGAGCAACTTGCAATACCCATTCGGAAGCTTCAGAAAGCAATCAAGGCAGCGCAGGAAGGGACATTCATTCCCGACAGAGATAAGGATGAGCTGACAGAGGCCCTAGGGAATCCTGAGCACCCTGGACGAACACGAGGCACACCAGGCTCCGTTACGTGGGTGCATGGATTTCCTGACAGCGGTGGTTATAGAAGCCGAGAGAGAAAGAGGAAAGAGGAAGCAACCGAAATGCAGAGGCTCAGTGCAAGATTAGCAAAACTTGAGGAACTTGAGAGCCAACGAGCTACCGGCCAACCATCTCTGCGGCCCAAAGATCCTTGCTTCGACGCTGCCCCAGAAGCTACCCCACCATCTCAGTGGAGAAGCAGCGTGGTTTCCACGGAGCTCGTTCAGCCTGATTTCATGGCTCCTCGCTACCCCGTGGATAGTATAACGGAGGCTGGACATTGCGAGCTAATGATGAAATGCCAGAACCTGACCTTGAAGGCGACGGTCGGCTCTGTTGTACCTCCTTAAGCTGAGGGAAATTTTCATTGCCGTCCGATTCCACATGTCTATGCTATTGTGACGGTGGATGAAATAATGGAGGAATTTGAGGAGCTGGAGCTTGACTACCCTACAGGTGAAGGGGAGATTCATCTGGAAAATGCTTTAAAGAGTACCTGTCTATGGAGAAAGGAGTACATCAAGCTTCCAAACTGGACGCCTCAGCAGACTCAGCCTCCTCCGGCGCGTGAGGGCACTCCGCCTCCTCCTCCTCCGGCGCGTCAGAGCACTCCGCCTCCTCCTCCGCCTCCTCCGGCGCGTCAGGGCACTACTCCGCCTCCTTCTCCGCCTCCTCCGGCGCGTCAGGGCACTCCGTCTCCTCCGGCGTGTCAGAGGACTCCGCCGCCTCAGCAACGGTGGAAGAGAGACACTGTCGCTGCTCCGGCGGCTAGCAGTACAAGATGCGGGAAGAAATACAAATTTGGTCCAAGCCTCAAGCCTCTTCCAAAGTTACCATATGATAGGACTGACAAGGAAAACGCGGACATCAGTGCTGCCGAAGTGCAGGCCCATTTTGAACGGAGGAAACATTCACCTCCGAAGGAAATAGTAGATCCGGTGAAAGCGAAGCGCACTCTGGATGCCCTTAGGCGACCACCACCATCTCCGCCGCAAATCAACTATGACCGCTGTATTGAAAAGACATATAAGGAAGCGCAGCGGTCGGGAAGTACTACCAGTGCTGCAAGATTAGAAGCAAAACGAAGAAGTGGGAAAACAATTCCCCAGCTCGGCGAACAGGCGAAGCAATCATGCCCCCCGCTCAAGGTGTCTAGCGATATCATCGCTAATCATCCAGTGCTGCTGCCCGGTACCAATATTGGTTATTACCTGGGCGATGATGTACAGTTTGAAACGTTAGAGGTAGTAGAGATCTTCAGATACGAGCACGGGAAGCCTCTCGTCAAACCTGATCATCCTCCTCTAACAACGATGATGCGAAAATTGCATTAATGGTATTTGGAAAGCTGCAGGAAGTCTGGGACCGACAGTTTGATGCTGAGAATTAAAGAAGAGCACAACCTCATTGGAGTCGACCTAATGCTTGTTGAATTTGTGGAGTTATTTCAGTTATTCAATCAAGAGGCCCTCGACAAACAACTCATGACTTTCTACTGTCTGTAAGTATTACTTCTGTAGTTAAGTCTCTAGCTCAGCTCGTTCATTGCATGTATATATAATTATCCTCACTATATTATGCAGATTGAAGATCGTCGAATGCAAAAAAGGAGAAGTCTATGACATTGGGTTCATTAGCCCAAATACCGTAAATGAATGTCGGTAAAAGAGAGAGCCGAACTTACTGAGGAAAACTTGCTAAAATCGTTTCTTCGACATCAAAACAAAGAGACAATACTCTTTCCTTACAACTTCAAGTGAGTGTTACTGTCTTGTGCATATTCAGTTTCGCTTACTCGAGGTTAAGTAATGTAATCGATGAGTTATGCGTGCATAGATTCCACTTTATTCTTCTATCCATTAAGCTTGACGGGGGAGTAGTAACTGTTTTAGACTCGAGACGCAAAGATCCCCAGGAGTATGCGAACATGACTGCAATGCTCCAGAAGTAAATTCAATCATTATCGCACTATATCGGCAACTTTCATTCATTAATTTCCTGATATCAAGTAATCATTTTCTTTCCCTGGCAGGGTTTGGAAAAGTTCACCGGAATGGTTCCGGGTCTACAGAAGGAGCTGCGATTTACACACCCCAAAGTAAGCAGTACTAGCTAGTTCCGCGCATCTCTCATTGATTCTAGTTTTATCAATACCATTTATCATGCTTGATTATCAGTTTGATTGAACTCTGTTTCTCGTAAAGTGCTTGTGGCAGGAAGCCGGGAATAATTTATGTGGATACTACGTTTGCGAGTTCATACGCCACTCGACCTCTGAGCGGGGCTACTCTGACAAACAATATGAAGTACGTAAACAATATTCACAATTTTATTTTATTACCATCAATTGTGTTGAGTTTCATTCATATATATGTATTGACCCTCTTCTTTAAATTAGATGTGGCAGATGCGGGATGAACTCCTACCACATGATCGCATACGAGCAATTCAAGAGGAATTGGCGGGATTCTTTCTTGACCATGTCATACATAAAGACATGCCATGTGAAAATTCAAGCTGATTATCGGTAGATGATGTCAGGGATCGTAAGAGATGTTATATTGTATATATGTAGTAGCGTCGGATAGAAATACGAAAACTTGTTTTTCGACCAATCTCGGAGAAAGAGAGGTCACCTCTCTCTGTATATGTTCATGACGATCTTGTGTAATTAATGATTCCTTCCTTTGCTTACTAGCGTCGGGTTCTCTCTATATATAGTAGCTAGCGTCGACCAAGCACGGAGAAAGAGAGGTCACTTCTCTCTATATGTAGTAGCTATATCTAACACAATATGAAACCCCTAATTAAACCATCAAAAACCCCTAATAACCCCCCCCCCCCCCTTAAAAAAAATAAAAACCCCAGCGCCTGGGAGCTGCTGACGCGTTGCTGCCTTTTAGTCCCGGTTGGTCCTGCCTGGGCGCCCCACAGCGGCAATGTGGACCTCCTTTGGTCCCGGTTCGTAAGCGAACCCGGACTAAAGGTTTTTGGGCATTAGTCCCGTTTGTTTTGTCCCGGTTTCAGAACTGGGACTAAAGTCCCACTGGAACCGGGAGTAATTCCCTGTTTTCTACTAGTGGTGGGCTCGCAAAGCAAGACTGGCACAAGGGAAGGATTGAAGGAAGATGCACTGACTACTGACCCAGTGACCCTTCGAGACACACAAACGTCATAAAACAAATGAAGATGAAAACCTTGGAGACACACAAGCAAACGCCCTAAAACAAATTAGGATTAAAACGGAAGCCTTGGAGCTAGCGGGAAAGAAGATGGTAAGCCGTGCACATGCTGGTTGTCGTGCGCAGACACACAGCGCGGGATTCAAGCAGCATCTTGTGGTGGTCCCACGCGCGCGCGCACACACTGACGGGCATGAGGCCCGCGTGGGAGAGAAGCCACCGGAGCCAGCTCCTGCAAGCAAATCGCCGACCTAGTCGCCCTACTCTTTGGAGAGAAGGAAGAGAAGAGAAGGAACCACTTCCTGCCTCCTTTATTTTGTTTCCCCCGCAGGCGCACATACTTTTTTTTTTTAACATCAGTACAGACACAAGCGCTTATATACACGCGCATACACTCACCCCTATGAACGCACACACGCACACCCTACCCCTATGAGCACCTCCGAAAGACTGAGCCGGCATATCATCTTGAAATTTACGAAGTCATCGTAGGCGCCTCGTCATCGACGGGAACGTCTCCTCCCACTGAATGCGCATCGCCGGAAATCCTGAAATAAATCCAGGAATAAATGCGAGCACCAGGATTTGAATCCTGGTGGGCTGGGGATACCACAGTCCCTCTAACCATCCAACCACAGGTTGGTTCACTCGCACGTACGTTTAGTAGCGTGTGTAGGGTGTTTTAATCAGTTTCTTTGCATGAGAGAAATTCAAAATTGCCGTACAGCCACGTCAGCAACTCGCGGGCCCAATGCACGACTTTGGATAACAATCATGCTATATGTACCGAAATCTGTACAATTTGAGTACTTGCTCAAAGTATTAACCAATCGGAATTGGCTAAATTAGCATGATAAACAGTTGGGGCCAACATATCATCTGCTGTGTTTCCCTCTATTGATGAGTAGGTACTCAGTAAGTACACAGTCAGCACCTATAGCATTTCTCTGTGGATAATCTGCATTATAAAATTGCATAATAAATTTTAAAGTTTACTGTCCACCTTTCCCAATAATTTGAGCTTTTGGGTAATTAAGCTGGTTAGATAACTCAATATGGTATTGGTTAGGTGCATGCAGCTTTTTTTTTTTTGACGGGGGTTAGGTGCATGCAGCTTAATATGTTATCTAAGCCGAGAGGTATCTAATTGGTACAATTTAAAAAAAAAATTAAAACCTGCTTCCGGCCCACGTCTAACACTCGGAAGTGCCTAGATGTGAGGAGTGTGCTCAAGTATATTAGTATTGCCTATCTCTTGGCAAACGCCCTGCGGCATTATATATTGTGCACTTTTCTCAAATAGTTTATGAGTGTTAAAATATATTGGCCACATTTGCCCATGAGTTTAGATTTTCTGTAAACTGATTGATTGGTGCATGAAACTCAATCGAGAAAGAAAAACATTTTGATAAACAAAAAACACTGTTGCAGCAGACGGTGGAGAAAATATTGGCCAAACAGACCTTATGGCATCGTTTCCGCCTCTGCGTTTTCTTTTCATTTCATGTTGCACTAGCAATGCAAAGAACTAAACAATTTCCAGTTGCAAAAAAAAAAAAAAAATCTCTGCGTTGAGGAAGTAGCACAAAGCGAGTATGTTCACTTGCAATAATGCAAAGAACCAAAGAAGTTCCTCTGCGTGAAGGAAGCGAGTCAAAAGACCTTGTTCGTACGTTTTCTTTGCATTCCCTTTTATCGGCGGGCCGGGGGTTTGTCTACTTTTCGGTGCGGCACTGTGCTTACCGAGAGAGGATTCCCGATCGTGTCATCCCTCTTTCTCGTCTCCATCACCGCTCTGATCGAAAAAGCCTGCAAAGCTATTTGGGATCCCAGGCTCTAGTGAGCTGGTATTTAAAAAATATTCGAAACAGCACTTTAAACCCTTAATAATTTCTGATTTTCTTTGTACATGTACATTCTGATGTTGATTTATACAAAAAAGACAAAGGTGGGGACCCACATATTTGTCTTTTTGTGTAGATTACCAGTTAGCCTATTTTGTAGTAAAAAATTACAGATATGTAGAACACCTCTATATGTATATGTTAAAAAAAATCAACTTTTCTGAAACTTCAAAATAAATGTTTTGTATTTTTGAAAATACCGGGTTCACCGGAGCCCAGGTGCCAAAATACCGCACTCCTTTCTACTCCCTCTGTTCCTTTATAATAGGTGTATTTGTTTTTTCAAAAGTCAAACGAGTGCATGTTTGACCAAGTTTTTAGAAAAATATATCAATATCCACAATATGAAATTTATATCATTTGATCAATCATGAAAGGTAGTTTCATATTTTATCTATTGGGTATTACAGATGTTTCTATTTTGTTCTACAATCTTGGTCAAACTTTCGAATGGTTGATTTGCATGGAAACCAATACACCTTATATAAAGGAACGGAGGGAGTAGATCGCATTGCGTCCGTAGCTCATATCACGTCCGCACAGTTTCCATGTAGATACGAGCTGGTGGGGGCCACATTTGACTCTACCTCTCACACATTTCCTCGCTTTAGTTATAATATGGTCTCCTATACAGTCACATCAGTATCTTGTATCTCTGCCGCAATGGGCCCCATGTGATGCCCGGCTCGTTGCTTTGTAAAATTCAAATTTTCATAATCTGTAAATCAAAATATTCAAATCATCACAATCCATTTCAATCATGTGTACGAACAAGATCCACGTATACGTGGAATAAATAAATACATTTAGAGAACTAAAAAAATATTTTTCCCGGAAATTGAATTTAACCAATAATATATTTTCCATGAGAAATATACATGCAATAGAATTATCACTACTTTTTAGATATGTTTCTGACAATTCACAAAAAATATTTCCTATGGAATAACTATTTTTTTAATGTCCCTATCATGGCCCCAAACAGGGCCTATGCATAACAGTCGCCACACGCTAGAGTACTTACTCAAGTCTTCATTTCTACTTCTCTCCACCTCTCTCCCAAAAAATGTGACCAGGGCAATGAATCCACCTCTCCCTTTCTCCACCAACGAGGCCGAGGGTCCCCACTCCCTCCGTCCACCACTTCGGTGGGGGGAGGGAGGGAGGACCCAGGGTCACCTCTGCGGTGGTGTAGATAGGGTTAGGGTTAGTAGTTTCGGCGGTGGTGTTTTGGTGGTGGCGGCGCCGGCTTGTGGAATAAAGTCCCCCAACTCCAGCTCCACCTCAGCGGTGTCCATGGTGGCAACAACGAGTAGTTGGGAGGTTGGTTCTCTGTCGTTCCTTTGGGGCGACGGGCGACGGATCATGTCGAGTGCCTGGGTGTGTGGTGAGGCGGCGGCGGTGACCACACTTTTGGCTTGTTGTCCTCCGAATCTGGCCTCGCTTCACCGACGAGGATTCCTGGAGGATCCCTGTACAGGAGTGGACTGGGTGTTGAAGCTCTCTAGAGAGGTGGAGTCGGTGATGGCAGGGCGACGGTGGATTCGACACATGGAGCGAGAAGGCGGCAGGCAGGTCTAAGGCAGCATCGTCGTCCGGTGTTGGGCAGCGGTGGATTTGGGACAGGTGGCGTACCGGGGTTCCCTCGGCTGACGGTCCCCAAAGCAGACGGCCCAGCTGGCCATTTCTTGAGGTCTCTGAAGATTCGGGTACTTCTCTCCCTTTCCTCGTTGCTCTCGAAAATGCTAAGAAGGAGGAGACCCATTTGCCCACCGCCGGCGACTGGCCCGTGGATTCCCCCCTCTTGCGCCTGCTGCTCCGATGGTTGGAGGGTTGGGGGACCCCGGTGTTTCTTCCCATTATGTAGATAGGTTTAGGGTTTGTTTGTCTAGCGGCGGTGCTTCAGTGGCAGCAGCGGCGGTGCAGAGAGTAATTTTCCCTCGGCTCCAACTCCACCACGATAGCGCTCTCGGTGACGGTAAGGAAGAGTTCGTGGGAGGCATCTTCCTCCGCTGCTTTGGGGTGGTGGATCTTGGGTTCCCTGGGTTTGTCAGCGTGGCGGCGACGGCGATAGATCCTATGGGTGCTTTCTTCCACTGGTTTCGTTCGTGTCTCAGCGGCATCTCCTTCGGAGGCAAGTGTGCAGCCGGGTTGATTTGTACAGGAGCAGTCGCCGGCATGCAGCATCGACAGTGTGCTGGAAGATGGTGGTATTTGTTATGGGAGCATGGTGCGAGGCCGGCGGACCTGGCTTCTTCTCTTGACGACATCGATGGGTCGTGGCCCCGGCCGACGAGTCACAGCAGCTATGGCTTTGCCTATGGTGAGCCACTTGTGAGGTCCGTAAAACTGCAGTGCGGTGATGGAGCCGTGTCGACCTTAGGATCGATGGATTCCGTCTCCTCCCTCTCAGGTGATCGCTGCGGCGGCACCGAGGATGGGCGGCGGGTGAATGTTCTTTCACAGGGGCTTTCGAGGGCCATTCTGTTATTTTATTTGTTCGGGAGTTGTTTGTGCCAAATTGCGGGGCCAGGTGTTCTTCTAGTGCTTTCTTAGCACTAGTAGAAAACAGGGCTTTGGTCCAGGCCAGCCCAGCCCATTAGTCGCGGTTCAGTCAGGAACTAGGACCCATGGGGGCATACGTCCCGGTTGGTGCGCCCAGGGGGCCGGCCGGGGCTCGTGGGGCATTCGTCCCGGTTCATCTGGACCCTTTGGTCCCGGTTCCAGACACGAACCAGGACCAATGGGCCTCGCTCCTGACCCACATCCATTGGTCCTGGTTCATGGATGGAACCGGGACCAAAGGGTGGCCTTTAGTCCAGGTTCCAACCACGAACCGGGACCAATGTTGTGCCTATATATACCCCTAGCCCGCGAGCAGAGCACTCCACTGCTCTGTTTTTTTCTGGCCGGCGAGGGGAGGGGTTTGTGGTGCTCTAGCTCACCTCCTATGCACATGAGGTGTTCGATGAAATGCCCGAGCAACACTACTTAAGATTTCTCCTCTCCAAACTCGACCTCCAAGCTCCATTTTCCTCAAAATTTGTCTAGGTTTAGCGGTCCGTCACGTCCCGTCCCCGTCTTCACCGCCGTTGATCGCCTGCGCCGATCTCGTCACCGCCACCACCGTGGTGAGCCTCTTGTTCTTATCTTCTTTCTAAAAGAAAAAAATTCTTACTTGTATGATTTAGATAGATACTTGTCTAATTTTCTTACTTTTATTATTGTTTGTTATTATATAGTGCGATGGTTTTGGTATCCGCTCCCGTCGGCCCTCGTCCTGTCTATGATTCGGATGTGGTATATATTATATTTTATAACTATTTGGTTCATTTATTGTTTATGACAATTATGCCGACCAACGTGACATAGATTTTTTTATCTAGGAGGTATGTGAACCGGAAATTCCAACCGACCCTATTGTCGAGAGGTTAAATTTAGTTGAAGAAGAAAACAATTACTTGAAGGAAAAATTGAAAAAAATTGAGGAGGAGAAGATGATATTGGAGTTGCATGTTGCGGATGTAATGCGCCTCAAGATTAGAAAGTATAGAAAATATGTCATTCATACCGAGGCTTGGTATCAGTATGCCGTTGGATCAATTGTTACCTTGGTTGCGATTATGATCGCATTTGTTGTTGCATTGAAATGTTTTACATAGTTTCAATGTATGGTTTAATTAGATGATCTGGAGAGCTATATGTTGTTCAATGAGAGCTATGTATGTACTTTGGTTTTAATGTGATGATGAACTTCTATTAATTTGGTCACTTATCTATTCATGATGTTTTGTAATGGTTTTTGACACACTTAATTATATATAATGAATGCAGATGAACCGGCAATGGATGTATGGTGACAGACGCACCTCCGAGTACATTAAGGGCGTGCATAATTTTCTCGAAGTGGCTGAGGCAAACAAGCAGAATGGTTTTATGTGTTGTCCATGCCCTATATGTGGGAATACAAAGTCTTACTCTGACCGGAAAATCCTTCACACCCACCTGCTTGAGAAGGGTTTCATGCCACACTATAATGTTTGGACCAGGCACGGAGAAATAGGGGTTATGATGGAAGACGGCGAAGAAGAAGAGGACGATGACAACTATGTGCCCCCTGAATACGGTGATGCTGCAACGGGGGAAGCTGAAGATCAAGAGGAACTAGATGATGTACCCGATGATGATCTCCGCCGGGTCATTGTTGATGCAAGGAGCAGTGAGAAAGTGAAAAGGAGAAGCTGAAGTTCGATCGCATGTTAGAGGATCACCAAAAAGGGTTGTATCCCAATTGCGAAGATGGCAACACAAAGCTCGGTACCGTACTGGAATTGTTGCAGTGGAAGGCAGAGAATGCTGTGCCTGACAAAGGATTTGAGAAGCTACTGAAAATATTGAAGAAGAAGCTTCCAAAGGATAATGAATTGCCCGACAGTACGTACGCAGTAAAGAAGGTCGTATGCCCTCTAGGATTGGAGGTGCAGAAGATACATGCATGCCCTAATGACTGCATCCTGTACCGCGGTGCGTACGAGGATTTGAACGCATGCCCGGTATGCGGTGCATTGCGGTATAAGATCAGACGAGATGACTGTAAGGGGACGCGACAGAAAACAAAAATTTTCGGTATAGCGAGCACGCCCAGGACCACTATGGAGACTGCATACAAGGTTTGATCTGATCCGTACCGACTCGAAGCGCAGCGGAAGAAGAGTCGGTGGAGATCCTTGGTGCAGATCCCCGCAGCTAGGATTTACAACCTCCCAACCGCGAGGATGTACTCCCTCGTCGGACAGCCCTTCGGGAGGCGGTCGGACAGTCCCCCGGACGATGTCGCGGACAGCCCTTCGGGAGGACCCTCGAAACTCGAACGGAGACTCGGACAGCCCTTCGGGAGGACACTCGAACAGCCCCTCAGGCAAAAGACCGAAACTATGACCTCTCTACGGGGTTGCACACATACGGTGTCAGCTATCCGGCAGGGCTTCGCCGTCCAGAACTAGTTCCTGCCGGAACCCAGACAGCCTTTCGGCTCTACGAAACTCTTTTCGTGGGAGGGAGAGAAGAAGCCAGATAATGCATGGCATGTGTATGAGAGCAAGGGATGAAGAGATGGCAGCCCCCATCTCCTCTATTTATAGGAAAGCCAAGGGGTAGGGCTCCTCCACTAATTACCAAAAAACCCATGCATTAGGTCACACCTCATGGGCATAAGGGTAAACTTGGGATGCCATGTGGAGCTCCAAGGAGCTCCCCCTTCCTTGGCCGGCCACCCCTAGGGGGCCCCCCATGAGGGGCTCTCATGGCCCCCCAAGCCCTTCTAGAAGCCTTTAGCAAAAGCCCTAAAAGGTGGCTTCCAAAAAATTATCCAAAAAGCACTTTCACTATTCATGACGACATTTTTCAGCGTCCGTTCAAACTGAAAATATTTGTGTGGGCTTAGAACAATTCCAGTACCCACTAAAATAATTTTCAACGCGTTCTGGAACAATTCCAGATTAGTGATTTTCATCTGCGAAAAGCATCTGAAGCGGTTCCGGCAGCTCCGAAACATTTCCGGTTTTTCTTCCAGAAAATTCCCAGAAGTTTCCAGAATGATTCTGGCACCCTCCAAGAATTATCAGGCATGTGCCGAAAACAATTTGACTTTATGGTATCCTCTGAAACAACTTTTCAGTTTCACCGGAACTCATCTGGTGACCTCTTTGCGGAACCTTTCCGCTGTCCAAAACTTTTTCGGTGTCCGAAACTTTTTCGGTGATTTTCTCTCAGACTCCCTGTCTAGTATTCAGCAGATAGATGACCCTTAAGCGTGTGACCCTATAGGTTCGGTGAAGCATAGACATGACCTGGAACCCCTTCCGATCAATGATCAACATCGGAGCCGTGGACACCCATATTGACCCCTATACCCACATGAATGAATATTCGAGTGAACCTCCAGTTGCCGTGAGCTATTCCTGTTGCTTCGCAATATGTCACAAACACCCGAGGTGAGATTTATTGCATTCCTGTGGATCAACAATTTGTCCATCATGCAAGTTACCTCGTTACCGGTTTTGTTCTCTTTTCTCGTTTCCGTGTTCCGGCATCCCAATGATCAAATCACAAGTTGTCTGGCCAGACGATGATGGATACCGTAACACCGAGAGGGCCCGAGTATATCTCTCCATCGTCGGAGGAGCAAATCCCAATCTTGAGCTATCTCGTTACTTGCCATACTTTTCCGTGAACCCGTAAGCCGCCGTAATAGCCACCCAGTTACGGATGACGTTTAACAAACCCCAAAGTTCATGAAGCAAGTATGAAGGAACTCGATACTCTCATGGTCTAAGGAATTATGCAAACATTAACTTCTCTGTGTTATAAACCATAAACTTGTGACGAAAGAATCTCATAGCATAACAACAATTCGGGTTGATTCAACACAAGTGTTCTACCATCAATTGTGCTCTCAAAATTGCTGGCATAGACATGCCCATGATCAGGAAGACATAATCATCATGCAATACTTGAGCTAGTCTTAGAGGCATGACTAGGAATACATATCACTGTTTATTATCCCACACGTGCACATGGGTTTTCCTCAGAGCCTTTATGGATATACGGGCTCAGGAGCCACAGCAGTTATAGCATGGAACATAAACTTTCATTACAAACCAGGAGATACAAAATAACTGTTGTTACTGCCTCTAGGGCATATCTCCTACAGACTCCCACTTGCACTAGAGTCATAATCCAGTTACATGGCTTCCCTAACACCAATGGCTATCCGGTGTTGCTCATGCTTTGCTCGTGGTAGAGGCTTCGTCATCGGGTCTGACACATTCAGATCCGTGTGAACTTTGCGTACTTTCACTAAACCCTCTTCGACATGATGTCGAATGAGTTTATATTTGCGTTGAATATGTCTTGTCTTATGGTGCGAATTTGGCTCCCTTGCCTGAGCCACGGCGCCACTATTATCACAATAGATCTCCACCGGGTCCTGGGCACTAGAAACCACACCAAGGTCTTCAAGAAATTGCTTGATCCAAACCGCCTCCTTGGAGGCTTCTGAAGCGGCAACATACTCCGCCTCCGTTGTAGAATCCGCCACAGTATTCTGTTTGGAACTTTTCCAATCAACTGCACCACCGTTCAATATGAAAACATAGCCTGATTGAGATTTGAAGTCATCTGGGTCAGTCATGAAGCCTGCATCAGTGTAACCACTTACAATGAGCTCTTCATCACCTCCGTACACAAGGAGTAAATCCTTGGTCCGTCTGAGGTACTTAAGAATACCCTTGACTGCGGCCCAGTGTTCCAATCCAGGATCACTTTGGTACCGGCTGCTAACACTTAGCGCATAGGAAACATCCGGTCTTGTACATAGCATGGCATACATAATAGAACCAACTGCCGAGGCATATGGAACATCATTCATTTGTACTCGCTCATCAAGAGTTCGAGGACTCTGATTCTTGCAAAGCACTGTGCCAGGTGACATGGGGAGTAGGCCTTTCTTCGAGTTCTCCATGTTGAACCTTTTCAACACCTTGTCAATGTACATGCTTTGGCTAAGCGCTATCAGGCGTTTTGATCTATCTCTATAGATTCTGATGCCCAATACATATGCCGCTTCGCCTAAGTCTTTCATTGAAAACCTTTTCTTCAATGAGTCTTTTATTTCGCTAAGAAAATTCATGTCATTTCCAATCAACAATATGTCATCCACATACAAGATTAGAAATGCTTTTGCGCTCCCACTAAACTTCTTGTAAACACAAGATTCTTCGTCATTCCTGATGAAGCCAAACTCTTTGACCACATCATCAAAACGAATGTTCCAGCTCCTTGACGCTTGCTTCAGACCATAAATGGCTTTCTGAAGTTTGCATACCTTTCCAGCATCCTCATGAATGACAAAACCTTCTGGCTGTATCATATATACATCCTCTTTGAGGTTTCCATTTAGGAAAGCCGTTTTGACATCCATCTGCCATATTTCATAATCGAAATAAGCAGCAATTGCTAGTAATATCCGAACAGACCTAAGCATAGCTACGGGCGAGAAAGTCTCGTCGTAGTCCACTCCTGGAACTTGCGTGAACCCTTTCGCGACAAGTCTAGCTTTGTGGATAGTAATGTTACCATCCGCGTCCGTCTTCTTTTTGAAAATCCATTTACAACCAATCGGCTTTACTCCTTCTGGAAGTTCTTCCAAGTTCCAAACTTGGTTTTCGTACATGGATTCCATTTCGGATCTCATGGCCTTGTGCCATTCTTTTGAGCTGGGCCCCGCCATCGCTTCCTTGTAGTGCGCAGGTTCATCGTCTTCAAGAATGAAGATTTCGTTATGAAACCATTCAGGTGGCTAGATAGCCCTACCTGATCTGCGCGGTTCAGTTACAACATTGTCTGAAGTCTCCGCATCATATGCGAAAACTTCCGGCTCAGTTGTAGGGATAATTAGCGGAATTTCTTCCGGTTCTTTAGCCATATCAACGGTTGCCAAAGATTCACTAATCTCATTAAGTTGTACTGTCCTCCCACTTGCTTCTTTAGCGAGAAACTCTTTCTCAAGAAAGTGTCCATCTTTGGCAACAAACACTTTGTTATCGGACGGGTGGTAGAAAGAATACCCAATGGTTACATTGGGATAACCTACAAAGTAACATTTGTCTGATCTGGGATCAAGTTTGCTTGGTTGTAAACGTTTTACATAAGCTTCACAACCCCAAATTTTGAGATGCGACACACTGGGTTTCTTCCCTTTCCACATCTCATGTGGTGTCGTCTCAACAGACTTAGACGGTGCTCTGTTTAATGTATAAGCGGCAGTGAGTAGTGCGTGACCCCAAAAAGATATTGGTAGATCTGTAAGAGACATCATCGACCTTACCATGTCCAACAAGGTTCGGTTACGTCGTTCCGATACTCCGTTTCTCTGTGGAGTTCCGGGAGGCGTAAGCTGTGAAACGATTCCACGGTCACTCAGATGTTGACCAAACTCATGACTAAGATACTCGCCTCCGCGATCAGACCGCAGAAACTTAATCTTTTTGTCACGATGATTTTCTACCTCATTCTGAAATTCTTTGAACTTTTCAAAGGTTTCCGACTTATGCTTCATCAAGTAGATATAGCCATACCGACTTAACTCATCAGTAAAAGTCACGAAGTAAAAATACCCACCCCGTGCGGCCGTGTTCATTGGACCACATACATCACTATGTATTATTTCCAATAATTCACCCGCCCGTTCAGGATGACCCGTGAACGGCGTCTTGGTCATTTTCCCCATCAAGCAAGCTTCACATGTGTCAAATGATTCAAAATCAAGGGACGGTAAAACTCCATCTTTATGGAGTCTTTGCATGCGTTTCTTTCCGATGTGGCCAAGCCGACAGTGCCACAAGAAAGTGGTGGTGGTATCAGCCTTCTTAAGGCGTTTAGCATTCACGTTAAAGACATCATTTCCACATTCAAGATTTAGTATGAAAAGGCCCCCAACAATGGGTGCAAATCCATAAAACATATCCTTACAATAAAGTGAACAACCATTGTTCTCAGACTTGTACGAATACCCATCGTGTACTAAGCATGATCCGGAGATAATGTTTCTACACAACAGTGGAACAAAATAACAGTTACTTAGTTCTAAGATAAATCCTGAAGGGAGATGTAGAGGCATAATGCCGACGGCTTGAGCGGCGATCCCAGCGCCGTTCCCGACGCGCATCACGACTTCATTCTTTGCCAGCTTGCGCACCTTCTGAAGCCCCTGTATCGAGTTGCAAATGTGAGCAACCGATCCGGTATCAAATACCCAAGACTTAGAATTTTCGCTAGCAAGCAAAACGTCAATGACATTAACTTGTATAACAATTATACCTTTTCCGGTTTTCCCAGACTTCTTATCTTCCAGATACTTCTTGCAGTTTCTCTTCCAGTGTCCTGTGCCCTTGCAGTAGAAGCACTCAGTTTCATTCTTGGCCCCACCCTCAGAGTTGCTTTGGGAGCCGGTCTTCCCGGCGCCCTTGCCCTTCTTTGGCTTTCCTTTCTTCTTTTTGAAACTGGCGGTTTTATTCACAAGCAACACTTGCTTGCGATTTTTCCGCAGTCCTCCTTCTGCAGTTTTCAGCATGGCGAGCACCTCTTCCGGTTCCTTCTCCATCCCACTCATGTTGTAGTTTAATACAAAACCGTCGTAAGACGGGGGGAGTGAAGAAAGCAACATGTCCATCGTATGGCCAGGTGGAAGTGGAAATTCCAGGGTTTTAAGCCTTTCAGCATAGCCAATCATTTTGACCACGTGTTCGCCAACTGAACTACCCTCAGCCATCTTGCAATCCATCAAAGCCTTCATGATATCAAATCGTTCAGACTTTGCGGTTTCCTTGTACAAAGCATCCAATTCCCGGATCATATCACGGGGTTTATGGAATTCAAAACGTTTTTGAAGGTCTGTACACATGCAAGCTAGCATGAGGCAGTGCACTAAGTTGTGATCATCATCCTTAGTGGCCCAGACATTTTGTTCATCTTCCGGGGCCTCTGCCGCCGGTTTAGCTGGAAGAGCATTTTCAAGCACATACAGTTTCTTAGCGCTCCTGAGGACAATCCTCAGGTTGCGGACCCAGTCCGCATAGTTGTTTCCAGTCGTAGTTAACTTCTCTTTCTCTAACATCGGGCCTAAGTTGAACGCGGTGTTGCGAGCCATTTGATCTACAACGGAAAACACAGGTTTCACTTAGACTTTGTTTATAATGAAATTTGCACTAGTGAATAAACTAGTTTATTCTAAAGTGCGCTCCCACTCAAATCAATATCTCTCAAAATTGATTGTGAGTGATTCAAGATCCAAATTGAAAACCAACGCCAAGGATGTGTCCATCTCAAGTGACGAGAATTTGAATTGGTAGGCCAACTTGCCAATCACATCTCTATGTGACTCTTGTTCATCTTTCGATGGGCGTGTTCCGAGCTTAGGACGCTCCTCCAGAACGTCAAGACAACCAAGTGATCTTGCTGCGAGGTCTCAACTCACCCGCCTCACATTTCCCTAATCGTTCGTACCCATGTGTCCATGTGGTACCCCGAAAAGTTAGGTGCCGTGACGGTGCTACACTTGGGAGAACACTAACTACTTGATATTTTAAGTGAGAGATCACCCTAAAAAAAAGCGACTACCGTGCAATCAAGAAGGGTGCATCAAGAGGGATAAACATCTCAAGCAATTCATAATAGCATGATATGGTATAGCCTCTTCTGACGGAGAAGTCTTTCATTTCTTCGTCTTCGGCATTCGCTTCGGTGTTCACCTTCGCGAAGATTGCCACCACCTTGTTGATGCACCAGATAATATTGCTATCTCCATAGCAAGATAAAATAAATGCATTACTTAAGGTTGACACGCAGGTCATTAAAGTGCAATCATATGGCTCCAGCCATCATGCTGAATCATGAAACGCAGGTCATGTTAATTACATCATATAGTCATCTCATACATAATCAAATTGAATATGAGCATTGCTATACCACATCACATGCAAAACATCCTGCAAAACCAAGTTAGACGCCTCTAATCGGTTTATGCAAAATTTTATTTTACGTGGCTTCTAAGGTTTTTACTCAAACCGCAGCTACCAACGTTTTATCATCAAGTATGATTATTCATGTTGCTAGATTAACATCTCGGGGTGTATGAAACACGAGATAATTAAATCTCGAGCCCCATACTAAACTTCGTCATACGCATGACCCCCGTGCAGATCATATCTGCAATGCCCTTTCATCTGCGAATTTCATCTTTCTTTTGACTATGGCAGAACCCAAAGAACTGATAGCACTTCCGTGATCAATCAGGATCACGGATTGCCAGAACTTTGTCAAATTCCACCATGCTGTCTCGAGATTGAGCAAACGCAAATTCTAGGGAAGCAACAAGAACGTCGGGTAACAGATTTCATCTGTCACCCGCATAAATAATTTTCAGCAATAGATCTCATCTACTCCAAAATTATATTATGCAATACCCATACATCTCCATGTATTCTAGATCGTAACCTGCATCTACGCATAGCACGGCTCTTGATGCCACTGTAAGGGGACTCGACAGAAAACAAAATTTTTAGGTATAGCGAGCACGCCCAGGACCACTATGGAGACTGCATACAAGGTTTGATCTGATCCGTACCGACTCGAAGCGCAGCGGAAGAAGAGTCAGTGGAGATCGTTGGTGCAGATCCCCGCAGCTAGGATTTACAACCTCCCAACCACGAGGATGTACTCCCTCGTCGGACAGCCCTTCGGGAGGCGGTCGGACAGTCCCCCGGACGATGTCGCGGACAGCCCTTCGGGAGGACCCTCGAAACTCGAACGGAGACTCGGACAGCCCTTCGGGAGGACACTCGAACAGCCCCTCAGGCAAAAGACCGAAACTATGACCTCTCTACGGGGTTGCACACATACGGTGTCAGCTATCCGGCAGGGCTTCGCCGTCCAGAACTAGTTCCTGCCGGAACCCAGACAGCCTTTCGGCTCTACGAAACTCTTTTCGTGGGAGGGAGAGAAGAAGCCAGATAATGCATGGCATGTGTATGAGAGCAAGGGATGAAGAGATGGCAGCCCCCATCTCCTCTATTTATAGGAAAGCCAAGGGGTAGGGCTCCTCCACTAATTACCAAAAAACCCATGCATTAGGTCACACCTCATGGGCATAAGGGTAAACTTGGGATGCCATGTGGAGCTCCAAGGAGCTCCCCCTTCCTTGGCCGGCCACCCCTAGGGGGCCCCCCATGAGGGGCTCTCATGGCCCCCCAAGCCCTTCTAGAAGCCTTTAGCAAAAGCCCTAAAAGGTGGCTTCCAAAAAATTATCCAAAAAGCACTTTCACTATTCATGACGACATTTTTCAGCGTCCGTTCAAACTGAAAATATTTATGTGGGCTTAGAACAATTCCAGTACCCACTAAAATAATTTTCAACGCGTTCTGGAACAATTCCAGATTAGTGATTTTCATCTGCGAAAAGCATCTGAAGCGGTTCCGGCAGCTCCGAAACATTTCCGGTTTTTCTTCCAGAAAATTCCCAGAAGTTTCCAGAATGATTCTGGCACCCTCCAAGAATTATCAGGCATGTGCCGAAAATAATTTGACTTTATGGTATCCTCTGAAACAACTTTTCAGTTTCACCGGAACTCATCTGGTGACCTCTTTGCGGAACCTTTCCGCTGTCCAAAACTTTTTCGGTGTCCGAAACTTTTTCGGTGATTTTCTCTCAGACTCTCTGTCTAGTATTCAGCAGATAGATGACCCTTAAGCGTGTGACCCTATAGGTTCGGTGAAG
>CM022297.1:17050086-17188263 GCA_011799875.1 Thinopyrum elongatum | reverse complement strand
GGCGACGGTCGGCTCTGTTGTACCTCCTTAAGCTGAGGGAAATTTTCATTGCCGTCCGATTCCACATGTCTATGCTATTGTGACGGTGGATGAAATAATGGAGGAATTTGAGGAGCTGGAGCTTGACTACCCTACAGGTGAAGGGGAGATTCATCTGGAAAATGCTTTAAAGAGTACCTGTCTATGGAGAAAGGAGTACATCAAGCTTCCAAACTGGACGCCTCAGCAGACTCAGCCTCCTCCGGCGCGTGAGGGCACTCCGCCTCCTCCTCCTCCGGCGCGTCATAGCACTCCGCCTCCTCCTCCGCCTCCTCCGGCGCGTCAGGGCACTACTCCGCCTCCTTCTCCGCCTCCTCCGGCGCGTCAGGGCACTCCGTCTCCTCCGGCGTGTCAGAGGACTCCGCCGCCTCAGCAACGGTGGAAGAGAGACACTGTCGCTGCTCCGGCGGCTAGCAGTACAAGATGCGGGAAGAAATACAAATTTGGTCCAAGCCTCAAGCCTCTTCCAAAGTTACCATATGATAGGACTGACAAGGAAAACGCGGACATCAGTGCTGCCGAAGTGCAGGCCCATTTTGAACGGAGGAAACATTCACCTCCGAAGGAAATAGTAGATCCGGTGAAAGCGAAGCGCACTCTGGATGCCCTTAGGCGGCCACCACCGTCTCCGCCGCAAATCAACTATGACCGCTGTATTGAAAAGACATATAAGGAAGCGCAGCGGTCGGGAAGTACTACCAGTGCTGCAAGATTAGAAGCAAAACGAAGAAGTGGGAAAACAATTCCCCAGCTCGGCGAACAGGCGAAGCAATCATGCCCCCCGCTCAAGGTGTCTAGCGATATCATCGCTAATCATCCAGTGCTGCTGCCCGGTACCAATATTGGTTATTACCTGGGCGATGATGTACAGTTTGAAACGTTAGAGGTAGTAGAGATCTTCAGATACGAGCACGGGAAGCCTCTCGTCAAACCTGATCATCCTCCTCTAACAACGATGATGCGAAAATTGCATTAATGGTATTTGGAAAGCTGCAGGAAGTCTGGGACCGACAGTTTGATGCTGAGAATTAAAGAAGAGCACGACCTCATTGGAGTCGACCTAATGCTTGTTGAATTTGTGGAGTTATTTCAGTTATTCAATCAAGAGGCCCTCGACAAACAACTCATGACTTTCTACTGTCTGTAAGTATTACTTCTGTAGTTACGTCTCTAGCTCAGCTCGTTCATTGCATGTATATATAATTATCCTCACTATATTATGCAGATTGAAGATCGTCGAATGCAAAAAAGGAGAAGTCTATGACATTGGGTTCATTAGCCCAAATACCGTAAATGAATGTCGGTAAAAGAGAGAGCCGAACTTACTGAGGAAAACTTGCTAAAATCGTTTCTTCGACATCAAAACAAAGAGACAATACTCTTTCCTTACAACTTCAAGTGAGTGTTACTGTCTTGTGCATATTCAGTTTCGCTTACTCGAGGTTAAGTAATGTAATCGATGAGTTATGCGTGCACAGATTCCACTTTATTCTTCTATCCATTAAGCTTGACGGGGGAGTAGTAACTGTTTTAGACTCGAGACGCAAAGATCCCCAGGAGTATGCGAACATGACTGCAATGCTCCAGAAGTAAATTCAATCATTATCGCACTATATCGGCAACTTTCATTCATTAATTTCCTGATATCAAGTAATCATTTTCTTTCCCTGGCAGGGTTTGGAAAAGTTCACCGGAATGGTTCCGGGTCTACAGAAGGAGCTGCGATTTACACACCCCAAAGTAAGCAGTACTAGCTAGTTCCGCGCATCTCTCATTGATTCTAGTTTTATCAATACCATTTATCATGCTTGATTATCAGTTTGATTGAACTCTGTTTCTCGTAAAGTGCTTGTGGCAGGAAGCCGGGAATAATTTATGTGGATACTACGTTTGCGAGTTCATACGCCACTCGACCTCTGAGCGGGGCTACTCTGACAAACAATATGAAGTACGTAAACAATATTCACAATTTTATTTTATTACCATCAATTGTGTTGAGTTTCATTCATATATATGTATTGACCCTCTTCTTTAAATTAGATGTGGCAGATGCGGGATGAACTCCTACCACATGATCGCATACGAGCAATTCAAGAGGAATTGGCGGGATTCTTTCTTGACCATGTCATACATAAAGACATGCCATGTGGAAATTCAAGCTGATTATCGGTAGATGATGTCAGGGATCGTAAGAGATGTTATATTGTATATATGTAGTAGCGTCGGATAGAAATACGAAAACTTGTTTTTCGACCAATCTCGGAGAAAGAGAGGTCACCTCTCTCTGTATATGTTCATGACGATCTTGTGTAATTAATGATTCCTTCCTTTGCTTACTAGCGTCGGGTTCTCTCTATATATAGTAGCTAGCGTCGACCAAGCACGGAGAAAGAGAGGTCACTTCTCTCTATATGTAGTAGCTATATCTAACACAATATGAAACCCCTAATTAAACCATCAAAAACCCCTAATAACCCCCCCCCCCTTTAAAAAAAATAAAAACCCCAGCGCCTGGGAGCTGCTGACGCGTTGCTGCCTTTTAGTCCCGGTTGGTCCTGCCTGGGCGCCCCACAGCGGCAATGTGGACCTCCTTTGGTCCCGGTTCGTAAGCGAACCCGGACTAAAGGTTTTTGGGCATTAGTCCCGTTTGTTTTGTCCCGGTTTCAGAACTGAGACTAAAGTCCCACTGGAACCAGTAATTCCCTGTTTTCTACTAGTGGTGGGCTCGCAAAGCAAGACTGGCACAAGGGAAGGATTGAAGGAAGATGCACTGACTACTGACCCAGTGACCCTTCGAGACACACAAACGTCATAAAACAAATGAAGATGAAAACCTTGGAGACACACAAGCAAACGCCCTAAAACAAATTAGGATTAAAACGGAAGCCTTGGAGCTAGCGGGAAAGAAGATGGTAAGCCGTGCACATGCTGGTTGTCGTGCGCAGACACACAGCGCGGGATTCAAGCAGCATCTTGTGGTGGTCCCACGCGCGCGCGCACACTCTGACGGGCATGAGGCCCGCGTGGGAGAGAAGCCACCGGAGCCAGCTCCTGCAAGCAAATCGCCGACCTAGTCGCCCTACTCTTTGGAGAGAAGGAAGACAAGAGAAGGAACCACTTCCTGCCTCCTTTATTTTGTTTCCCCCGCAGGCGCACATACTTTTTTTTTTGAACATCAGTACAGACACAAGCGCTTATATACACGCGCATACACTCACCCCTATGAACGCACACACGCACATCCTACCCCTATGAGCACCTCCGAAAGACTGAGCCGGCATATCATCTTGAAATTTACGAAGTCACCGTAGGCGCCTCGTCATCGACGGGAACGTCTCCTCCCACTGAATGCGCATCGCCGGAAATCCTGAAATAAATCCAGGAATAAATGCGAGCACCAGGATTTGAATCCTGGTGGGCTGGGGATACCACAGTCCCTCTAACCATCCAACCACAGGTTGGTTCACTCGCACGTACATTTAGTAGCGTGTGTAGGGTGTTTTAATCAGTTTCTTTGCATCAGAGAAATTCAAAATTGCCGTACAGCCACGTCAGCAACTCGCGGGCCCAATGCACGACTTTGGATAACAATCGTGCTATATGTACCGAAATCTGTACAATTTGAGTACTTGCTCAAAGTATTAACCAATCGGAATTGGCTAAATTAGCATGATAAACAGTTGGGGCCCACATATCATCTGCTGTGTTTCCCTCTATTGATGAGTAGGTACTCAGTAAGTACACAGTCAGCACCTATAGCATTTCTCTGTGGATAATCTGCATTATAAAATTGCATAATAAATTTTAAAGTTTACTGTCCACCTTTCCCAATAATTTGAGCTTTTGGGTAATTAAGCTGGTTAGATAACTCAATATGGTATTGGTTAGGTGCATGCAGCTTTTTTTTTTGACGGGGGTTAGGTGCATGCAGCTTAATATGTTATCTAAGCCGAGAGGTATCTAATTGGTACAATTTAAAAATAAAATTAAAACCTGCTTCCGGCCCACGTCTAACACTCGGAAGTGCCTAGATGTGAGGAGTGTGCTCAAGTATATTAGTATTGCCTATCTCTTGGCAAACGCCCTGCGGCATTATATATTGTGCACTTTTCTCAAATAGTTTATGAGTGTTAAAATATATTGGCCACATTTGCCCATGAGTTTAGATTTTCTGTAAACTGATTGATTGGTGCATGAAACTCAATCGAGAAAGAAAAACATTTTGATAAACAAAAAACACTGTTGCAGCAGACGGTGGAGAAAATATTGGCCAAACAGACCTTATGGCATCGTTTCCGCCTCTGCGTTTTCTTTTCATTTCATGTTGCACTAGCAATGCGAAGAACTAAACAATTTCCAGTTGCAAAAAAAATAAAAAAAATCTCTGCGTTGAGGAAGTAGCACAAAGCGAGTATGTTCACTTGCAATAATGCAAAGAACCAAAGAAGTTCCTCTGCGTGAAGGAAGCGAGTCAAAACACCTTGTTCGTACGTTTTCTTTGCATTCCCTTTTATCGGCGGGCCGGGGGTTTGTCTACTTTTCGGTGCGGCACTGTGCTTACCGAGAGAGGATTCCCGATCGTGTCATCCCTCTTTCTCGTCTCCATCACCGCTCTGATCGAAAAAGCCTGCAAAGCTATTTGGGATCCCAGGCTCTAGTGAGCTGGTATTTAAAAAATATTCGAAACAGCACTTTAAACCCTTAATAATTTCTGATTTTCTTTGTACATGTACATTCTGATGTTGATTTATACAAAAAAGACAAAGGTGGGGACCCACATATTTGTCTTTTTGTGTAGATTACCAGTTAGCCTATTTTGTAGTAAAAAATTACAGATATGTAGAACACCTCTATATGTATATGTTAAAAAAAATCAACTTTTCTGAAACTTCAAAATAAATGTTTTGTATTTTTGAAAATACCGGGTTCACCGGAGCCCAGGTGCCAAAATACCGCACTCCTTTCTACTCCCTCTGTTCCTTTATAATAGGTGTATTTGTTTTTTCAAAAGTCAAACGAGTGCATGTTTGACCAAGTTTTTAGAAAAATATATCAATATCCACAATATGAAATTTATATCATTTGATCAATCATGAAAGGTAGTTTCATATTTTATCTATTGGGTATTACAGATGTTTCTATTTTGTTCTACAATCTTGGTCAAACTTTCGAATGGTTGATTTGCATGGAAACCAATACACCTTATATAAAGGAACGGAGGGAGTAGATCGCATTGCGTCCGTAGCTCATATCACGTCCGCACAGTTTCCATGTAGATACGAGCTGGTGGGGGCCACATTTGACTCTACCTCTCACACATTTCCTCGCTTTAGTTATAATATGGTCTCCTATACAGTCACATCAGTATCTTGTATCTCTGCCGCAATGGGCCCCATGTGATGCCCGGCTCGTTGCTTTGTAAAATTCAAATTTTCATAATCTGTAAATCAAAATATTCAAATCATCACAATCCATTTCAATCATGTGTACGAACAAGATCCACGTATACGTGGAATAAATAAATACATTTAGAGAACTAAAAAAAATATTTTTCCCGGAAATTGAATTTAACCAATAATATATTTTCCATGAGAAATATACATGCAATAGAATTATCACTACTTTTTAGATATGTTTCTGACAATTCACAAAAAATATTTCCTATGGAATAACTATTTTTTTAATGTCCCTATCATGGCCCCAAACAGGGCCTATGCATAACAGTCGCCACACGCTAGAGTACTTACTCAAGTCTTCATTTCTACTTCTCTCCACCTCTCTCCCAAAAAATGTGACCAGGGCAATGAATCCACCTCTCCCTTTCTCCACCAACGAGGCCGAGGGTCCCCTCTCCCTCCGTCCACCACTTCAGTGGGGGGAGGGAGGGAGGACCCAGGGTCACCTCTGCGGTGGTGTAGATAGGGTTAGGGTTAGTAGTTCCGGCGGTGGTGTTTTGGTGGTGGCGGCGCCGGCTTGTGGAATAAAGTCCCCCAACTCCAGCTCCACCTCAGCGGTGTCCATGGTGGCAACAACGAGTAGTTGGGAGGTTGGTTCTCTGTCGTTCCTTTGGGGCGACGGGCGACGGATCATGTCGAGTGCCTGGGTGTGTGGTGAGGCGGCGGCGGTGACCACACTTTTGGCTTGTTGTCCTCCGAATCTGGCCTCGCTTCACCGACGAGGATTCTTGGAGGATCCCTGTACAGGAGTGGACTGGGTGTTGAAGCTCTCTAGAGAGGTGGAGTCGGTGATGGCAGGGCGACGGTGGATTCGACACATGGAGCGAGAAGGCGGCAGGCAGGTCTAAGGCAGCATCGTCGTCCGGTGTTGGGCAGCGGTGGATTTGGGACAGGTGGCGTACCGGGGTTCCCTCGGCTGACGGTCCCCAAAGCAGACGGCCCAGCTGGCCATTTCTTGAGGTCTCTGAAGATTCGGGTACTTCTCTCCCTTTCCTCGTTGCTCTCGAAAATGCTAAGAAGGAGGAGACCCATTTGCCCACCGCCGGCGACTGGCCCGTGGATTCCCCCCTCTTGCGCCTGCTGCTCCGATGGTTGGAGGGTTGGGGGACCCCGGTGTTTCTTCCCATTATGTAGATAGGTTTAGGGTTTGTTTGTCTAGCGGCGGTGCTTCAGTGGCAGCAGCGGCGGTGCAGAGAGTAATTTTCCCTCGGCTCCAACTCCACCACGATAGCGCTCTCGGTGACGGTAAGGAAGAGTTCGTGGGAGGCATCTTCCTCCGCTGCTTTGGGGTGGTGGATCTTGGGTTCCCTGGGTTTGTCAGCGTGGCGGCGACGGCGATAGATCCTGTGGGTGCTTTCTTCCACTGGTTTCGTTCGTGTCTCAGCGGCATCTCCTTCGGAGGCAAGTGTGCAGCCGGGTTGATTTGTACAGGAGCAGTCGCCGGCATGCAGCATCGACAGTGTGCTGGAAGATGGTGGTATCTATTATGGGAGCATGGTGCGAGGCCGGCGGACCTGGCTTCTTCTCTTGACGACATCGATGGGTCGTGGCCCCGGCCGACGAGTCACAGCAGCCATGGCTTTGCCTATGGTGAGCCACTTGTGAGGTCCGTAAAACTGCAGTGCGGTGATGGAGCCGTGTCGACCTTAGGATCGATGGATTCCGTCTCCTCCCTCTCAGGTGATCGCTGCGGCGGCACCGAGGATGGGCGGCGGGTGAATGTTCTTTCACAGGGGCTTTCGAGGGCCATTCTGTTATTTTATTTGTTCGGGAGTTGTTTGTGCCAAATTGCGGGGCCAGGTGTTCTTCTAGTGCTTTCTTAGCACTAGTAGAAAACAGGGCTTTGGTCCAGGCCAGCCCAGCCCATTAGTCGCGGTTCAGTCAGGAACTAGGACCCAAGGGGGCATACGTCCCGGTTGGTGCGCCCAGGGGGCCGGCCGGGGCTCGTGGGGCATTCGTCCCGGTTCATCTGGACCCTTTGGTCCCGGTTCCAGACACGAACCGGGACCAATGGGCCTCGCTCCTGACCCACATCCATTGGTCCTGGTTCATGGATGGAACCGGGACCAAAGGGTGGCCTTTAGTCCAGGTTCCAACCACGAACCGGGACCAATGTTGTGCCTATATATACCCCTAGCCCGCGAGCAGAGCACTCCACTGCTCTGTTTTTTTCTGGCCGGCGAGGGGAGGGGTTTGTGGTGCTCTAGCTCACCTCCTATGCACATGAGGTGTTCGATGAAATGCCCGAGCAACACTACTTAAGATTTCTCCTCTCCAAACTCGACCTCCAAGCTCCATTTTCCTCAAAATTTGTCTAGGTTTAGCGGTCCGTCACGTCCCGTCCCCGTCTTCACCGCCGTTGATCGCCTGCGCCGATCTCGTCACCGCCACCACCGTGGTGAGCCTCTTGTTCTTATCTTCTTTCTAAAAGAAAAAAAATTCTTACTTGTATGATTTAGATAGATACTTGTCTAATTTTCTTACTTTTATTATTGTTTGTTATTATATAGTGCGATGGTTTTGGTATCCGCTCCCGTCGGCCCTCGTCCTGTCTATGATTCGGATGTGGTATATATTATATTTTATAACTATTTGGTTCATTTATTGTTTATGACAATTATGCCGACCAACGTGACATAGATTTTTTTATCTAGGAGGTATGTGAACCGGAAATTCCAACCGACCCTATTGTCGAGAGGTTAAATTTAGTTGAAGAAGAAAACAATTACTTGAAGGAAAAATTGAAAAAAATTGAGGAGGAGAAGATGATATTGGAGTTGCATGTTGCGGATGTAATGCGCCTCAAGATTAGAAAGTATAGAAAATATGTCATTCATACCGAGGCTTGGTATCATTATGCCGTTGGATCAATTGTTACCTTGGTTGCGATTATGATCGCATTTGTTGTTGCATTGAAATGTTTTACATAGTTTCAATGTACTGTTTAATTAGATGATCTGGAGAGCTATATGTTGTTCAATGAGAGCTATGTATGTACTTTGGTTTTAATGTGATGATGAACTTCTATTAATTTGGTCACTTATCTATTCATGATGTTTTGTAATGGTTTTTGACACACTTAATTATATATAATGCATGCAGATGAACCGGCAATGGATGTATGGTGACAGACGCACCTCCGAGTACATTAAGGGCGTGCATAATTTTCCCGAAGTGGCTGAGGCAAACAAGCAGAATGGTTTTATGTGTTGTCCATGCCCTATATGTGGGAATACAAAGTCTTACTCTGACCGGAAAATCCTTCACACCCACCTGCTTGAGAAGGGTTTCATGCCACACTATAATGTTTGGACCAGGCACGGAGAAATAGGGGTTATGATGGAAGACGGCGAAGAAGAAGAGGACGATGACAACTATGTGCCCCCTGAATACGGTGATGCTGCAACGGGGGAAGCTGAAGATCAAGAGGAACTAGATGATGTACCCGATGATGATCTCCGCCGGGTCATTGTTGATGCAAGGAGCAGTGCGAAAGTGAAAAGGAGAAGCTGAAGTTCGATCGCATGTTAGAGGATCACCAAAAAGGGTTGTATCCCAATTGCGAAGATGGCAACACAAAGCTCGGTACCGTACTGGAATTGTTGCAGTGGAAGGCAGAGAATGCTGTGCCTGACAAAGGATTTGAGAAGCTACTGAAAATATTGAAGAAGAAGCTTCCAAAGGATAATGAATTGCCCGACAGTACGTACGCAGTAAAGAAGGTCGTATGCCCTCTAGGATTGGAGGTGCAGAAGATACATGCATGCCCTAATGACTGCATCCTGTACCGCGGTGCGTACGAGGATTTGAACGCATGCCCGGTATGTGGTGCATTGCGGTATAAGATCAGACGGGATGACTGTAAGGGGACGTGACAGAAAACAAAAAATTTCGGTATAGCGAGCACGCCCAGGACCACTATGGAGACTGCATACAAGGTTTGATCTGATCCGTACCGACTCGAAGCGCAGCGGAAGAAGAGTCGGTGGAGATCGTTGGTGCAGATCCCCGCAGCTAGGATTTACAACCTCCCAACCGCGAGGATGTACTCCCTCGTCGGACAGCCCTTCGGGAGGCGGTCGGACAGTCCCCCGGACGATGTCGCGGACAGCCCTTCGGGAGGACCCTCGAAACTCGAACGGAGACTCGGACAGCCCTTCGGGAGGACACTCGAACAGCCCCTCAGGCAAAAGACCGAAACTATGACCTCTCTACGGGGTTGCACACATACGGTGTCAGCTATCCGGCAGGGCTTCGCCGTCCAGAACTAGTTCCTGCCGGAACCCAGACAGCCTTTCGGCTCTACGAAACTCTTTTCGTGGGAGGGAGAGAAGAAGCCAGATAATGCATGGCATGTGTATGAGAGCAAGGGATGAAGAGATGGCAGCCCCCATCTCCTCTATTTATAGGAAAGCCAAGGGGTAGGGCTCCTCCACTAATTACCAAAAAACCCATGCATTAGGTCACACCTCATGGGCATAAGGGTAAACTTGGGATGCCATGTGGAGCTCCAAGGAGCTCCCCCTTCCTTGGCCGGCCACCCCTAGGGGGCCCCCCATGAGGGGCTCTCATGGCCCCCCAAGCCCTTCTAGAAGCCTTTAGCAAAAGCCCTAAAAGGTGGCTTCCAAAAAATTATCCAAAAAGCACTTTCACTATTCATGACGACATTTTTCAGCGTCCGTTCAAACTGAAAATATTTATGTGGGCTTAGAACAATTCCAGTACCCACTAAAATAATTTTCAACGCGTTCTGGAACAATTCCAGATTAGTGATTTTCATCTGCGAAAAGCATCTGAAGCGGTTCCGGCAGCTCCGAAACATTTCCGGTTTTTCTTCCAGAAAATTCCCAGAAGTTTCCAGAATGATTCTGGCACCCTCCAAGAATTATCAGGCATGTGCCGAAAATAATTTGACTTTATGGTATCCTCTGAAACAACTTTTCAGTTTCACCGGAACTCATCTGGTGACCTCTTTGCGGAACCTTTCCGCTGTCCAAAACTTTTTCGGTGTCCGAAACTTTTTCGGTGATTTTCTCTCAGACTCTCTGTCTAGTATTCAGCAGATAGATGACCCTTAAGCGTGTGACCCTATAGGTTCGGTGAAGCATAGACATGACCTGGAACCCCTTCCGATCAATGATCAACATCGGAGCCGTGGACACCCATATTGACCCCTATACCCACACGAATGAATATTCGAGTGAACCTCCAGTTGCCGTGAGCTATTCCTGTTGCTTCGCAATATGTCACAAACACCCGAGGTGAGATTTATTGCATTCCTGTGGATCAACAATTTGTCCATCATGCAAGTTACCTCGTTACCGGTTTTGTTCTCTTTTCTCGTTTCCGTGTTCCGGCATCCCAATGATCAATCACAAGTTGTCTGGCCAGACGATGATGGATACCGTAACACCGAGAGGGCCCGAGTATATCTCTCCATCGTCGGAGGAGCAAATCCCAATCTTGAGCTATCTCGTTACTTGCCATACTTTTCCGTGAACCCGTAAGCCGCCGTAATAGCCACCCAGTTACGGATGACGTTTAACAAACCCCAAAGTTCATGAAGCAAGTATGAAGGAACTCGATACTCTCATGGTCTAAGGAATTATGCAAACATTAACTTCTCTGTGTTATAAACCATAAACTTGTGACGAAAGAATCTCATAGCATAACAACAATTCGGGTTGATTCAACACAAGTGTTCTACCATCAATTGTGCTCTCAAAATTGCTGGCATAGACATGCCCATGATCAGGAAAACATAATCATCATGCAATACTTGAGCTAGTCTTAGAGGCATGACTAGGAATACATATCACTGTTTATTATCCCACACGTGCACATGGGTTTTCCTCAGAGCCTTTATGGATATACGGGCTCAGGAGCCACAGCAGTTATAGCATGGAACATAAACTTTCATTACAAACCAGGAGATACAAAATAACTGTTGTTACTGCCTCTAGGGCATATCTCCTATAGACTCCCACTTGCACTAGAGTCATAATCCAGTTACATGGCTTCCCTAACACCAATGGCTATCCGGTGTTGCTCATGCTTTGCTCGTGGTAGAGGCTTCGTCATCGGGTCTGACACATTCAGATCCGTGTGAACTTTGCGTACTTTCACTAAACCCTCTTCGACATGATGTCGAATGAGTTTATATTTGCGTTGAATATGTCTTGTCTTATGGTGCGAATTTGGCTCCCTTGCCTGAGCCACGGCGCCACTATTATCACAATAGATCTCCACCGGGTCCTGGGCACTAGAAACCACACCAAGGTCTTCAAGAAATTGCTTGATCCAAACCGCCTCCTTGGAGGCTTCTCAAGCGGCAACATACTCCGCCTCCATTGTAGAATCTGCCACAGTCTTCTGTTTGGAACTTTTCCAATCAACTGCACCACCGTTCAATATGAAAACATAGCCTGATTGAGATTTGAAGTCATCTGGGTCAGTCATGAAGCCTGCATCAGTGTAACCACTTACAATGAGCTCTTCATCACCTCCGTACACAAGGAGTAAATCCTTGGTCCGTCTAAGGTACTTAAGAATACCCTTGACTGCGGCCCAGTGTTCCAATCCAGGATCACTTTGGTACCGGCTGCTAACACTTAGCGCATAGGAAACATCCGGTTTTGTACATAGCATGGCATACATAATAGAACCAACTGCCGAGGCATATGGAACATCATTCATTTGTACTCGCTCATCGAGAGTTCGAGGACTCTGATTCTTGCAAAGCACTGTGCCAGGTGACATGGGGAGTAGGCCTTTCTTGGAGTTCTCCATGTTGAACCTTTTCAACACCTTGTCAATGTACATGCTTTGGCTAAGCGCTATCAGGCGTTTTGATCTATCTCTATAGATTCTGATGCCCAATACATATGCCGCTTCGCCTAAGTCTTTCATTGAAAACCTTTTCTTCAATGAGTCTTTTATTTCGCTAAGAAAATTCATGTCATTTCCAATCAACAATATGTCATCCACATACAAGATTAGAAATGCTTTTGCGCTCCCACTAAACTTCTTGTAAACACAAGATTCTTCGTCATTCCTGATGAAGCCAAACTCTTTGACCACTTCATCAAAACGAATGTTCCAGCTCCTTGACGCTTGCTTCAGACCATAAATGGCTTTCTGAAGTTTGCATACCTTTCCAGCATCCTCATGAATGACAAAACCTTCTGGCTGTATCATATATACATCCTCTTTGAGGTTTCCTTTTAGGAAAGCCGTTTTGACATCCATCTGCCATATTTCATAATCGAAATAAGCAGCAATTGCTAGTAATATCCGAACAGACCTAAGCATAGCTACGGGCGAGAAAGTCTCGTCGTAGTCCACTCCTGGAACTTGCGTGAACCCTTTCGCGACAAGTCTAGCTTTGTGGATAGTAATGTTACCATCCGCGTCCGTCTTCTTTTTAAAAATCCATTTACAACCAATCGGCTTTACTCCTTCTGGAAGTTCTTCCAAGTTCCAAACTTGGTTTTCGTACATGGATTCCATTTCGGATCTCATGGCCTTGTGCCATTCTTTTGAGCTGGGCCCCGCCATCGCTTCCTTGTAGTGCGCAGGTTCATCGTCTTCAAGAATGAAGATTTCGTTATGAAACCATTCAGGTGGCTGGATAGCCCTACCTGATCTGCGCGGTTCAGTTACAACATTGTCTGAAGTCTCCGCATCATATGCGACAACTTCCGGCTCAGTTGTAGGGATAATTAGCGGAATTTCTTCCGGTTCTTTAGCCATATCAACGGTTGCCAAAGATTCACTAATCTCATTAAGTTGTACTGTCCTCCCACTTGCTTCTTTAGCGAGAAACTCTTTCTCAAGAAAGTGTCCATCTTTGGCAACAAACACTTTGTTATCGGACGGGTGGTAGAAAGAATACCCAATGGTTACATTGGGATAACCTACAAAGTAACATTTGTCTGATCTGGGATCAAGTTTGCTTGGTTGTAAACGTTTTACATAAGCTTCACAACCCCAAATTTTGAGATGCGACACACTGGGTTTCTTCCCTTTCCACATCTCATGTGGTGTCGTCTCAACAGACTTAGACGGTGCTCTGTTTAATGTATAAGCGGCAGTGAGTAGTGCGTGACCCCAAAAAGATATTGGTAGATCTGTAAGAGACATCATCGACCTTACCATGTCCAACAAGGTTCGGTTACGTCGTTCCGATACTCCGTTTCTCTGTGGAGTTCCGGGAGGCGTAAGCTGTGAAACGATTCCACGGTCACTCAGATGTTGGCCAAACTCATGACTAAGATACTCGCCTCCGCGATCAGACTGCAGAAACTTAATCTTTTTGTCACGATGATTTTCTACCTCATTCTGAAATTCTTTGAACTTTTCAAAGGTTTCCGACTTAGGCTTCATCAAGTAGATATAGCCATACCGACTTAAATCATCAGTAAAAGTCACGAAGTAAAAATACCCACCCCGTGCGGCCGTGTTCATTGGACCACATACATCACTATGTATTATTTCCAATAATTCACCCGCCCGTTCAGGATGACCCGTGAACGGCGTCTTGGTCATTTTCCCCATCAAGCAAGCTTCACATGTGTCAAATGATTCAAAATCAAGGGACGGTAAAACTCCATCTTTATGGAGTCTTTGCATGCGTTTCTTTCCGATGTGGCCAAGCCGACAGTACCACAAGAAAGTGGTGGTGGTATCAGCCTTCTTAAGGCGTTTAGCATTCACGTTAAAGACATCATTTCCACATTCAAGATTTAGTATGAAAAGGCCCCCAACAATGGGTGCAAATCCATAAAACATATCCTTACAATAAAGTGAACAACCATTGTTCTCAGACTTGTACGAATACCCATCGTGTACTAAGCATGATCCGGAGATAATGTTTCTACACAACAGTGGAACAAAATAACAGTTACTTAGTTCTAAGATAAATCCTGAAGGGAGATGTAGAGGCATAATGCCGACGGCTTGAGCGGCGATCCCAGCGCCGTTCCCGACGCGCATCACGACTTCATTCTTTGCCAGCTTGCGCACCTTCTGAAGCCCCTGTATCGAGTTGCAAATGTGAGCAACCGATCCGGTATCAAATACCCAAGACTTAGAATTTTCGCTAGCAAGCAAAACGTCAATGACATTAACTTGTATAACAATTATACCTTTTCCGGTTTTCCCAGACTTCTTATCTTCCAGATACTTCTTGCAGTTTCTCTTCCAGTGTCCTGTGCCCTTGCAGTAGAAGCACTCAGTTTCATTCTTGGCCCCACCCTTAGAGTTGCTTTGGGAGCCGGTCTTCCCGGCGCCCTTGCCCTTCTTTGGCTTGCCTTTCTTCTTTTTGAAACTGGCGGTTTTATTCACAAGCAACACTTGCTTGCGATTTTTCCGCAGTCCTCCTTCTGCAGTTTTCAGCATGGCGAGCACCTCTTCCGGTTCCTTCTCCATCCCACTCATGTTGTAGTTTAATACAAAACCGTCGTAAGACGGGGGGAGTGAAGAAAGCAACATGTCCATCGTATGGCCAGGTGGAAGTGGAAATTCCAGGGTTTTAAGCCTTTCAGCATAGCCAATCATTTTGACCAAGTGTTCGCCAACTGAACTACCCTCAGCCATCTTGCAATCCATCAAAGCCTTCATGATATCAAATCGTTCAGACTTTGCGGTTTCCTTGTACAAAGCATCCAATTCCCGGATCATATCACGGGGTTTATGGAATTCAAAACGTTTTTGAAGGTCTGTACACATGCAAGCTAGCATGAGGCACTGCACTAAGTTGTGATCATCATCCTTAGTGGCCCAGACATTTTGTTCATCTTCCGGGGCCTCTGCCGCCGGTTTAGCTGGAAGAGCATTTTCAAGCACATACAGTTTCTTAGCGCTCCTGAGGACAATCCTCAGGTTGCGGACCCAGTCCGCATAGTTGTTTCCAGTCGTAGTTAACTTCTCTTTCTCTAACATCGGGCCTAAGTTGAACGCGGTGTTGCGAGCCATTTGATCTACAACGGAAAACACAGGTTTCACTTAGACTTTGTTTATAATGAAATTTGCACTAGTGAATAAACTAGTTTATTCTAAAGTGCGCTCCCACTCAAATCAATATCTCTCAAAATTGATTGTGAGTGATTCAAGATCCAAATTGAAAACCAACGCCAAGGATGTGTCCATCTCAAGTGACGAGAATTTCAATTGGTAGGCCAACTTGCCAATCACATCTCTATGTGACTCTTGTTCATCTTTCGATGGGCGTGTTCCGAGCTTAGGACGCTCCTCCAGAACGTCAAGACAACCAAGTGATCTTGCTGCGAGGTCTCAACTCACCCGCCTCACATTTCCCTAATCGTTCGTACCCATGTGTCCATGTGGTACCCCGAAAAGTTAGGTGCCGTGACGGTGCTACACTTGGGAGAACACTAACTACTTGATATTTTAAGTGAGAGATCACCCTAAAAAAAAGCGACTACCGCGCAATCAAGAAGGGTGCATCAAGAGGGATAAACATCTCAAGCAATTCATAATAGCATGATATGGTATAGCCTCTTCTGACGGAGAAGTCTTTCATTTCTTCGTCTTCGGCATTCGCTTCGGTGTTCACCTTCGCGAAGATTGCCACCACCTTGTTGATGCACCAGATAATATTGCTATCTCCATAGCAAGATAAAATAAATGCATTACTTAAGGTTGACACGCAGGTCATTAAAGTGCAATCATATGGCTCCAGCCATCATGCTGAATCATGAAACGCAGGTCATGTTAATTACATCATATAGTCATCTCATACATAATCAAATTGAATATGAGCATTGCTATACCACATCACATGCAAAACATCCTGCAAAACCAAGTTAGACGCCTCTAATCGGTTTATGCAAAATTTTATTTTACGTGGCTTCTAAGGTTTTTACTCAAACCGCAGCTACCAACGTTTTATCATCAAGTATGATTATTCATGTTGCTAGATTAACATCTCGGGGTGTATGAAACACGAGATAATTAAATCTCGAGCCCCATACTAAACTTCGTCATACGCATGACCCCCGTGCAGATCATATCTGCAATGCCCTTTCATCTGCGAATTTCATCTTTCTTTTGACTATGGCAGAACCCAAAGAACTGATAGCACTTCCATGATCAATCAGGATCACGGATTGCTAGAACTTTGTCAAATTCCACCATGCTGTCTCGAGATTGAGCAAACGCAAATTCTAGGGAAGCAACAAGAACGTCGGGTAACAGATTTCATCTGTCACCCGCATAAATAATTTTCAGCAATAGATCTCATCTACTCCAAAATTATATTATGCAATACCCATACATCTCCATGTATTCTAGATCGTAACCTGCATCTATGCATAGCACGGCTCTTGATGCCACTGTAAGGGGACGTGACAGAAAACAAAATTTTTAGGTATAGCGAGCACGCCCAGGACCACTATGGAGACTGCATACAAGGTTTGATCTGATCCGTACCGACTCGAAGCGCAGCGGAAGAAGAGTCGGTGGAGATCGTTGGTGCAGATCCCCGCAGCTAGGATTTACAACCTCCCAACCGCGAGGATGTACTCCCTCGTCGGACAGCCCTTCGGGAGGCGGTCGGACAGTCCCCCGGACGATGTCGCGGACAGCCCTTCGGGAGGACCCTCGAAACTCGAACGGAGACTCGGACAGCCCTTCGGGAGGACACTCGAACAGCCCCTCAGGCAAAAGACCGAAACTATGACCTCTCTACGGGGTTGCACACATACGGTGTCAGCTATCCGGCAGGGCTTCGCCGTCCAGAACTAGTTCCTGCCGGAACCCAGACAGCCTTTCGGCTCTACGAAACTCTTTTCGTGGGAGGGAGAGAAGAACCCAGATAATGCATGGCATGTGTATGAGAGCAAGGGATGAAGAGATGGCAGCCCCCATCTCCTCTATTTATAGGAAAGCCAAGGGGTAGGGCTCCTCCACTAATTACCAAAAAACCCATGCATTAGGTCACACCTCATGGGCATAAGGGTAAACTTGGGATGCCATGTGGAGCTCCAAGGAGCTCCCCCTTCCTTGGCCGGCCACCCCTAGGGGCCCCCCATGAGGGGCTCTCATGGCCCCCCAAGCCCTTCTAGAAGCCTTTAGCAAAAGCCCTAAAAGGTGGCTTCCAAAAAATTATCCAAAAAGCACTTTCACTATTCATGACGACATTTTTCAGCGTCCGTTCAAACTGAAAATATTTATGTGGGCTTAGAACAATTCCAGTACCCACTAAAATAATTTTCAACGTGTTCTGGAACAATTCCAGATTAGTGATTTTCATCTGCGAAAAGCATCTGAAGCGGTTCCGGCAGCTCCGAAACATTTCCGGTTTTTCTTCCAGAAAATTCCCAGAAGTTTCCAGAATGATTCTGGCACCCTCCAAGAATTATCAGGCATGTGCCGAAAACAATTTGACTTTATGGTATCCTCTGAAACAACTTTTCAGTTTCACCGGAACTCATCTGGTGACCTCTTTGCGGAACCTTTCCGCTGTCCAAAACTTTTTCGGTGTCCGAAACTTTTTCGGTGATTTTCTCTCAGACTCCCTGTCTAGTATTCAGCAGATAGATGACCCTTAAGCGTGTGACCCTATAGGTTCGGTGAAGCATAGACATGACCTGGAACCCCTTCCGATCAATGATCAACATCGGAGCCGTGGACACCCATATTGACCCCTATACCCACACGAATGAATATTCGAGTGAACCTCCAGTTGCCGTGAGCTATTCCTGTTGCTTCGCAATATGTCAGAAACACCCGAGGTGAGATTTATTGCATTCCTGTGGATCAACAATTTGTCCATCATGCAAGTTACCTCGTTACCGGTTTTGTTCTCTTTTCTCGTTTCCGTGTTCCGGCATCCCAATGATCAAATCACAACTTGTCTGGCCAGACGATGATGGATACCGTAACACCGAGAGGGCCCGAGTATATCTCTCCATCGTCGGAGGAGCAAATCCCAATCTTGAGCTATCTCGTTACTTGCCATACTTTTCCGTGAACCCGTAAGCCGCCGTAATAGCCACCCAGTTACGGATGACGTTTAACAAACCCCAAAGTTCATGAAGCAAGTATGAAGGAACTCGATACTCTCATGGTCTAAGGAGTTATGCAAACATTAACTTCTCTGTGTTATAAACCATAAACTTGTGACGAAAGAATCTCATAGCATAACAACAATTCGGGTTGATTCAACACAAGTGTTCTACCATCAATTGTGCTCTCAAAATTGCTGGCATAGACATGCCCATGATCAGGAAAACATAATCATCATGCAATACTTAAGCTAGTCTTAGAGGCATGACTAGGAATACATATCACTGTTTATTAACCCACACGTGCACATGGGTTTTCCTCAGAGCCTTTATGGATATACGGGCTCAGGAGCCACAGCAGTTATAGCATGGAACATAAACTTTCATTACAAACCAGGAGATACAAAATAACTGTTGTTACTGCCTCTAGGGCATATCTCCTACAATGACCCTGGTGATGTTGACGGCGAGCCCCCCAGGAAGAGGGTTCCTGCCAAGGTGATGTGGTATGCTCCTATAATACCACGGTTGAAACGTCTGTTTAGAAACAAAGAGCATGCCAAGTTGATGCGATGGCACAGAGAGGACCGTAAGAAAGACGGGAAGCTGAGAGCACCCGCTGACGGGTCGCAGTGGAGAAAAATTGAGAGAAAGTACCGGCTGAGTTTGCAGGTGACCCAAGGAATGTATGGTTTGGTTTAAGAGCGGATGGCATTAATCCTTTCGGGGAGCAGAGCAGCAATCACAGCACCTGGCCCATGACTCTATGTATCTATTACCTTCCTCCTTGGCTGTGCATGAAGCGGAAGTTCATTATGATGCCAGTACTCATCCAAGGCCCTAAGCAACCCGGCAACGACATTGATGTGTACCTAAGGCCATTAGTTGAAGAACTTTTACAGCTGTGGAATGGAAACGGTGTACGTGTGTGGGATGAGCACAGACAGGAGGAATTTGACCTACATGCGTTGCTATTTGTAACCATCAATGATTGGCCTGCTCTCAGTAACCTTTCAGGACAGACAAACAAGGGATACCATGCATGCACGCACTGTTTAGCTGACACCGAAAGTATATACCTGGACAAATGTAGGAAGAATGTGTACCTGGGGCATCGTCGATTTCTTCCGACCAACCATCAATGTCGAAAGAAAGGCAAGCATTTCAAAGGCAAGGCAGATCACCGGAAGAAGCCCGCCATGCGTACCGGTGATCACGTACTTGCTATGGTCAATGATTTACACGTAATCTTTGGAAAGGGTCCCGGCGGACTATCTATTCCGAATGACGCTGAGGGACGCGCTCCCATGTGGAAGAAGAAATCTATATTTTGGGACCTACCCTACTGGAAAGACCTAGAGGTCCGCTCTTCAATCGACGTGATGCACGTGACAAAGAACCTTTGCGTGAACCTGCTAGGCTTCTTGGGCATGTATGGAAAGACAAAAGATACACCGGAGGCACGGGAGGACCTGCAACGTTGGCATGAAAAAGACGGCATGCCTCCAAAGTAGTATGAAGGTCCTGCCAGCTACGCTATTACCAAAGAAGAGAAGGAAATCTTCTTTGAATGCCTGCTCAGTATGAAGGTCCCGTCTGGCTTCTCGTCGAATATAAAGGGAATAATAAATATGGCAAAGAAAAAGTTCCAGAACCTAAAGTCTCCTGACTGCCACGTGATTATGATGCAACTGCTTCCAGTTGCATTGAGGGGGCTTTTACTGGAAAACGTTCGATTAGCCATTGTGAAGCTATGTGCATTCCTCAATGCAATCTCTCAGAAAGTGATCCATCCAGAAATCATACCAAGGCTAAGGAGTGATGTGGCGCAATGTCTTGTCAGTTTCGAGCTGGTGTTCCCACCATCCTTCTTCAATATCATGACGCATGTCCTAGTTCATCTAGTCGACGAGATTGTCGTTCTGGGCCCCGTATTTCTACACAATATGTTCCCCTTTGAGAGGTTCATGGGAGTCCTAAAGAAATATGTCCGTAACCGCGCTAGGCCAGAAGGAAGCATCTCCATGGGCCATCAAACAGAGGATGTCATTAGGTTTTGTGTTGACTTCATTCCTAACCTTAAGAAGATTGGTCTCCCTCAATCGCGGTATGAGGGGAGACAGACTGGAAAAGGCACGCTAGGAGGGGACTCAATAATATCCAGGGACGGACATTCTTGGTCTCAAGCACACTACACAGTTCTACAGAACTCTACCTTGGTGACCCCGTATGTCGATGAACACAAGAACATTCTGCGCTCCAAACAGCCGAAGCAGTGTGATGACTGGATTACATGTGAACACATCAGAACTTTCGGCAGTTGGTTGGAAACACGTCTCAGAGGTGACAACACTGTTTCTGATGAGCTGTACTCGTTTCCAGGGGACCATCTTCGACTGTATTGACTTACAAAGGATACGAGATAAATGGGAATACATTTTACACGATGGCCCAAGATCAAAAGAGCACCAACCAAAACAGCGGTGTCCGCTTTGATGCAGCAACCAAGAGGGGAAAGGACACATATTATGCTTACATAGTGGACATATGGGAACTTGACTACGGACATGATTTTAAGGTCCCTTTGTTTAAATGCAAATGGGTCAATATGTCAGGAGGTGGGGTACAGGTAGACCCACAGTACGGAATGACAACAGTGGATCTGAAAAATCTTGAATACACAGACGAACCATTCATCCAAGCCAATGATGTGGCGCAGGTTTTCTATGTGAAGGACATGTCTACCAAACCAAGAAAAAGAAAAGATAAGGAAGCGAATACATCATACTATGAGCCAAAGCGCCACATAGTTCTTTCAGGAAAAAGAGACATCGTGGGATTGGAGGGTAAGACAGACATGTCTGAAGATTATGAAAAGTTTCATGAAATTCCTCCCTTCAAAGTCAAGGCTGACCCAAGCACCCTGTTAAGCGATGAAGAATATCCATGGTTACGGCGCAATAAGCAAAGGACACAAGCGAAGAAAAAGTGAAGACTTTCTCACCACAACTATTATGATGATGCCTTTGATCAGGAATATCACTGCAGTTACATGTGAAGAAATGAAATGCCTTTTGTAACAGACGAGTTTCCAAAAACCCTGATACTTCGAAACAGATTGTCCGTTTTGTACACGAAGTGCATCCAGTTTTTGCCGTAACCCTCTCAACTTTTTAGCACATGCTATGTGGGTGAAATTATGATACCATGCCAATTTTCAACCTCTTCAGAGTTCATTTGAAGTGCTTTTCAATTTCAGGGTCATATAGCTCATAAAAATCAGTAAATGCATGAAAAATAACAAATGAAGTCAGAAAGGGTTGAAAATTGATGATGTGGCTTTGAATGGTGCATTTTGAACACAAAAAAAGTCTGGAGTTCAAATAATTTCAAAAAAATGAAATCCCTTTGTAACAGACGAGTTTCCGTATGAAACCCTGATATTTCGAAAGAGATTGTCCGTTTTGTACACGAAGTGCATCCAGTTTTTGCCGTAACCTTCTCAACTTTTTAGCACATCCTATGTGGGTGAAATGATGATACCATGCCAACTTTCAACCTTTTGAGAGTTCATTTGTAGAGCTTTTCAATTTCAGGGTCATATAGCTCAAAAAAATCAGTAAATGCATGAAAAATAACAAATGAAGTTAGAAAGGATTGAAAATTGATGATGTGGCTTTGAATGGTGCATTTTGAACACACAAAAAGTTTGGAGTTCAAATAAGTTCAAAAAAATGAAATCCCTTTGTAACAGACGAGTTTTCATTCGAAACCCTGATACTTCGAAAGAGATTGCCCGTTTTGTACACGAAGTGCATCCAGTTTTTGCCGTAACCCTCTCAACTTTTTAGCACATGCTATGGGGGTGAAATGATGATACCATGCCAACTTTCAACCTTTTCAGAGTTCATTTCTAGTGCTTTTGAATTTCAGGGTCATTTAACGCAAAAAGAATGTACTAATAGCCAAAAGAATGAACTTAAAATAATCAATTAAAATATTCTGTTACGATCAACTAAAACAAAACTACAATATTCTTCAATAGCAAAAAGAATCAACTAAAAAGCTTTTATTAAACTCTAATAGCAAAAGGAATCAACTAAAAAGCTTTTATAAACCTCTATTATTTTTTAAACTAAAATTATATAAAATTTATGCAACTAAAATTATCAAAGTATTTTCTGTTCAAAACATTAATGGCAAAATGAATTTTTCATAAAGAAATTTTTTGTTAGAAACTTTAATAGCAAACTAAATAACAAAATGTGTATTGATTAAACAGACATTGAAAATAACCTAAAAATTACCAAATTAATAAATGATAAAACACAATAATATTAAATAGCAGGAAAAAGAATCACTGAAAATCTATTTTTATAGTAAAGTTATTCACAAACCATGGATTCACAAAATTTAAAAGAATTCAAATTAAGCTATTCAAATTTGAAAATTAATGACACTAACAGAAAGTTTATAATTTTTGTGACCTAACAGCAAAAAGAATCACAGGAAAACTGCAAAAAAAAGCAAAAAAAAACAAAAAAAGAAAAACAAAAAAAAAGAAAACAGAAAAAAAATGCCACCTACTGGGACCATGGCCTGAATACGACTAGAAAACAGCTAATTGGGTCAGATTCGGCCCGCAGAAAGCCAGCAGGCCAAGGCTAGCGTGAAGATTAGGCCCATAGCCTGCAGTTCAAGGAGTCAGGGGATGAGTGTCGAGGCTATAAACCGGCAGCCTCAGACGTCATGAACAGGAGACGAGTACACAGCGCATCAGAGCAGCTGAGCTGTGTATTAGAGTGCGCGCAAGTCAAACCCCTCACCCTCCGTCCCGGTTGGTGCCACGAACCGGACCAATGCTCACCTTTGGTCCAGGTTCGTGTCACCAACCGGGACCAATGCCCCCCTTTAGTCCCGGTTGGTGCTACCAACCGGGACCAAAGGTCTCTGTTTCCCGCACTTTGGGCTGCTGAAAAGAGACCTTTGGCCACGGTTGGTGGCACGAACCGGGACCAAAGGTAGGCATTGGTCCCGGTTGGTGCCACGAACCGGGACCAAAGCTTCATGTATATAAGCCCACACTTAGCATTTTCCTGTCCCAGTTCATCTTCCCCCCAACGCCGTCGCACCAGCCGAGCCCTCGCCGACGAGCCCTCGTGCCCTCGCCCTCGCCCGCGCCCTTGCCCTCGCCGCGCGCCGTCCTCGTCGCCGGCCTCGAGTCTGCCGTCCTCGTCGCCGACGCACTCTCGCGCCCTCGCCCTCGCCCGCGCCCTCGCCTTCGCCGCGCGCCGTCCTCGTCGTCGGCCTCGAGCCCGCCGCCCTTGTCGCACCCTCGCCCCCCCGAGCCCGCCGTCCTCGTCGCCGATCAAGCCATCGCTGCGCCCCCCCACAGTGAGCCCCCCATTCCCTCCCCTGCTCCCCGTCGCCGCGTGCGCTATTTTTTTTTGCGGGCATGTATACGTGTATATGTTCATGTATATATTCATGTATATGTTTTTTTCATGTATGAGATGTATATGTTCATGTATATATTGACGTGTATATGTTCATGTATGAGATGTATATGTGCACTTTTGTATACAAACTTCGTTGTTTTCATATGTACGAAAATCTAGAGTGAAAACGAAAACAAACGTATAAGAAAAAACAAGGGAAAAAAATAAAGAAGGAAAAGAAAACCGCCCGGCCCAGCCACCACCGCATTTTCATAAAGTTTTTCCACCGAGTCCACGTTGCACCGAGCACCCGCGGCGAAGAAAGTCTTTTTTTGAAGGTAGTTTTTTCGTTAAATGAAAATGTTGGCATCGGCTCTATCATCACGTTGGCATCAGCTTCATCATTTACTAAGTTAAAATGATGTTAGTAGAAAGTTTTCTCTCAAAACGTATCCCTGATAACTTTGACATTAGGGGGGGGACGTCGATCAACCCCCTCTCGCCCGACCAAACTCTCGAGTCCACCCAACCCCCTCTCTCGAAAGTTACTAAGTTTGATCATATGTCAAAGTTTGAATTTTGACATATGCAACATTTGATCATATATCAAAGTTTGATCATATGTCAAAGTTTGAATTTTGACATATGCAACATTTGATCATATATCAAAGTTTGATCATATGTCAAAGTTTGAATTTTGACATATGCAACATTTGATCATATATCAAAGTCTGATCATATGTCAAAGTTTGAATTTTGACATATGCAACATTTGATCATATATCAAAGTTTGATCATATGTCAAAGTTTGAATTTTGACATATGCAACATTTGATCATATATCAAAGTTTGATCATATGTCAAAGTTTGAATTTTGACATATGCAATATTTGATCATATGTCAAAGTTTGAATTTTGACATATGCAACAATATTTGATCATATGTCAAGTTTGACTTTTGACATAGATTTATCAAGAATGCCCCCATTATGGATGTGCACAAGTTGATCCAATTTTTTTTCTGATCTCATATATATATATATATATATATATATATATATATTCTTCTATATGTCACGTTGTCTGTCAAAGTATTGAAGAAATCCATGGCTTCATCATTTGCCAGAAGTAACAGGCGTATGATGCTACGAAGCTCTTTAAAGTTGTTTCGGAATGGAGTTCCTGATAGAATAATTCGCTTTTTGGTACGAATTTCAGGAAAGGCCTTCCAAATAGCGATATTCGGAAGGCTCTTGCTGAACTTTGTACCAAAAAGCTATGTATCCTATCAGGAACTCCGTTCCAAAACAACTTTGAAGAGCTTCGTACCATTATACGCCTGTCATTTCTGGCTAATGATGAAGTCAAGGTTTTCTTGAATTCTTTGACACTAGACAACGTGACATATAGAAGGGTAGATGAGATCAGGAAAAATATGGACCATTTTCTGCACATCCAGAATGACGTCATTTTGTTAAATCCCTTGTCGGTCCGGACGTCGGACATTCATGAGAGAGGCGGTCCAACCCAAACCCTAGAAGCGTTGTCGAGGCCACCCCAAACCCTAGAAGCGTTGCCTAGGCCACCCCAAACCCTAGAAGCGTTGTTGAGGCCACCCCAAACCGTAGAAGCGTCGAGCTAGCTAGGTCTACGTTTGCACTAATATATCCATGTGTCATGTTTGTATATTAATTGCCATGTTGTAATATTTGCAGAAACTATGGAGCACCGAGACATCGAAGCAGAATAGTTGTTGGGGAACATAATCCTCGGCGGAGGTGATGTCTTGTCGTTTCTCAACGACACCGATGGTCTGGAAGGAGAGGGTGAAGCAGGCTCTGGTGATCAAACAATGGAGGTGGAAGGACATGATTATGATGCCTTCGGTGACGGAATGCCGGTGGAAGGAGACCGTGAAGACTGCTCCGGCGAAGGAACGGAGGAAGGAGATGTTGCAAAGTCCAGCGAGGTATATATATTAATTAAGCCTGTGCTGACTAGCTAATTGATGCATTAATTGTTTTGGTATGTACACATATTAACTCTCTTCTTTCTTCTTTTCTAGCCCTCCGGATCGAGCCAAACTTCGGTAACGAGACGAGGCCCGAAGAAAAGGTTGCGCCAGGATGAAAGGTTCACGATCACAGCAATCAAGGGCGATGGCCAACCGATTGAACCCAGCCGGACCAAGGAAGCATTTTCTGCTCAGTGCGGGGTTCTTGTTAGGGACATGATCCCGATCAGCATCCACCAATGGAATAAGCCTAAGAGCAAAGACCCTCAAGTGTCTTTTGTCAACGATATACAGAAAGATGATCTTTGGACCGCGCTGAAGGCAAATTTCACCCTACCGCCAGAGGAGGATCCGGATAAGCCAGTTATAGAGCCCTTGGTCAAGGCTCATGCTCTTAAGAAGATGGCAGATCTATTCAGGAGGTGGAAGAATGAGTTGAAATCAACGTTTGTTGACAAAGGGAAGACTCCATAATTCACCGGCCGATTTGAGAAGATAAGAGATCACTGGCCCGCATTTGTGGCCCACAAGACATCGGAGAAGAGTAAGAAGATGTCAGCAACAAACAAGAAAAATGCTGCAAAGAAGGAGCATCACCATCGCACGGGGTCAGGTGGCTACCTCAAAGCCCGGCCATTGTGGGACAAGGCTGAGAAGGACCTGCTTGATAAAGGGGTCGAACCAGAGACATTGAACTGGCCAGATCGATCAAGGACTTGGTTCTTCGGGGTTGGGGGAACCTTGGACCCTGAAACAAGGAAGTGCCGTTGGACGAAGGAGCAACTTGAAATACCTGTCAAGAAGCTTCAGAAGTATATCGCCGCAGTGTAGGAAGGGGCGTTCATTCCCGATAGAGAGAACGACGAGCTCACACAGGCCCTCGGGAATCCTGAGCACCCAGGACGAACACGAGGCACAGCAGGCTCCGTTGCGTGGAAGGTTGGGTTTACCAGCGCAGGCGGTTACAAAACCCGGGAGAGGAGGAGGAAAGTGGAGCATACCGAACTGTAGAAGCTGAATGCAAGGGTACTAGCGCTAGAGGAACAAGCACTACTAGTTCAGAGCCAGCGACCTGCCGGAGCTACCCCAGAAGCTACCCCACCATCTCAGCGGAGAAGCAGCGTGGCTTCCACCGAGCTCCTTCAGCAGCCAGACTTCACGACTCCCAGCTACCCCGTGGATGCTATCACGGAGGCTCAAGATTGCCACCTTATGACGCAATGGCAGCACCTCAAAGTCAAGGCGGCTGTCGGCTCTGTTGCACCTCCTCAACCCGGCGCAACTTTTCACTGCCTTCCGATTCCACAAGGCTATGTGGTTGTGATGGTCGATGAAATAATGGAGGGATTTGAGGAGCTCCAGCTTGACCACCCTACCGGTGAAGGGGAGACTCAGCTGGGTCTTGCTCTGAAGACTCCATGTCTATGGCGGAAGGAGCTCATCAACCTTCCGAACTGGACGCTTCCGCCTCCTCCTCCTCCTCCGGCGAGTCAGGGCACTCCGCCTCCTCCTCCGGTGAGTGATCCGGGCATTTGCCTCCTTCTCCGGTGCGTGGCGGCACTCCGCCCGCGTCGGCACGTCCGAGCAGCCAGCCTCCTCCTCCGCCTCATCAGCAATAGCGGAAGACAGCCGCTGCCGCTTCGGCTGCTCCGGTGCGTCGTAGCACTCCGCCTCCTTCTCCGCCTCATAAGCAACGAAGGAAGACAGCCGCAGCCGCTCCGGCTGCTCCGGCGTCTAGCAGTACAGCCAGAGGCGGGAGGCAATATAGATTCTGTCCGACTCTCACGCCTCTAGAGAAGTTACCATACGAGAGGACCAATGAAGAAAACGTGCAGATCTGTCGAGCCGAAGTGAAGGACTTCTTGCAAAGAAAAATCCACCTCCGGAGGAGAAGATAGATCCGGTGAAATTAAAGCGCACTTTGGATGCCCTGAAGCGACCACCACCGCCTCCGCCGGATGACAACCATGTCCGCGCTCTTAAAAAGGCAGTGGAAGGAGCGCGCCGGTCAGGAACTACTTCAAGTGACAAAAGGTTACAAGAACGAAGAAGTGGGAAAAAAATTCCCCAGCTCAGCGAACAGGCGAACCAATCGTGCCCCCCGCTCAAGGTGTCTAGTGATATCGTCGCAAATCTGCTGGGGATGCTGCCCGGTACCAATCCTGGTGATTACCTGCCCGACGATGCACATTTTGATACAATGGAGGTGGACGAACACAAATACCGGTACGGGAAGCCTCTCGTCAGACCTGGTGATCCTCCTCTAACAACGATGATGCGAAGATTCCATAAGTGGTACATGGACACCTGCAAGTCTGGGAAGGATATTTTGACGCTGAGAGTTAAAGAGGAGCACGAGCTCGTTGGACTTGATCTGTTGTCTATTCCATTTGAGGAGTTCTTCCAGTTTTTCAATCAAAAGGACTTCGATAAAATAATCATCACTTGCTACTGTCTGTAAGTACTATACTTCTGTAATTAAGTCTCTATATATAGCTCAGCTCTTTCATTGCATGTATATATAATTATCCTCACTATATTATGCAGATTGAAGATCGTTGAATGCAGAAATGCACAAATCTATGATATTGGGTTCATTAACACAAATCTCATAGATGAATGGACGATTAAATATAATCCGAAAGAAACCGAGGCCAACTTGCTACAATCGTTGCTTAAAAATCAAAACAAAGATAAAATACTCTTTCCTTACAACTTCAAGTGAGTGTTACTGTCTTCTGCATATTCGGTTTTCCTTATTACTCGAGATTATAGTAATGTAATTGATGAGTTATGCATGCGTGCGCAGCTTCCACTTTATTCTCCTAGAGATTAAGCTTGAGCAGCGACTAGTAACCGTCTTAGACTCAAGATGAAAAGATCCCATGGAGTATGCGGCCATGGCTGAAATGCTCCAGAAGTAAGTTCAATCGATCATTATCGCACTATATCGGCAACTTTGTTCATTTCCTGATATCAAGTAATTATTTTCTTTGTCTCGCAGGGTTTGGAAAGTGTTCACCGCAGAAGCTCCGGGACTGCCGGGGGAGCTGCGATTTACACACCCGAAAGTAAGTACTACTAGCTAGTTCCGCGCATCTCCCATTGATTCTAGCTGGTTTCATCAATACCATTTATAATGCTTGATTATCAGTTTGATTGACCTCTAATTCTCGTAAAGTGGTTGTGGCAGGAAGGCGGGAATAATTTTTGTGGATACTACGTTTGCGAGTACATCTACAACGCGACGACCTCTAAGCGGGGCTACTCTGAAAAACAATATAAAGTGCGTAAGCAATAATATTCATAATTTTATTTTATTACCATCATTTGTGTTGAGTTTCATTCATATATATGTATTGACCCCCTTCTTCAAATTAGATTTGGCAGCTGCGGGATGAACACCTACCACAAGATCGCATAAAAGCAATTCAAGAGGAATTGGCGGGATTCTTTCTTGACCACGTCATCAATCCAGCCGGAGAATACCATATGAAACTTGACATCAGATGTTAGGGATTGTAAGAGATCTTATATTGTATATATGTAGCTAGTAGCGTCGGATAGATATACGAAAACTTGTTGTTCGACCAATCTCTCGGAGAAGGAGGAGGTCGATCACTTCTCTCTGTATATGTTCATGACGATCTTGTGTACTTAATGGTTTCCTTCATTTGCTTACTAGCTAGAGTGTCGAGTCCTCTCTATACGTATAGTACGTAGCGTCGACCAAGCACGGAGATAAGAGAGGACACTTCTCTCTATTAAATAGCTAACACAATATATGAAACCCCTAAATTAACCCTACAAAACCCCCAAACCCCCCCCCCCTTCAAAAAAAAAACAAAAACCCCAGCTCCTGAGCTGCTGACGCGTGGATGCTCTTTGGTCCCGGTTGGTGTTACCAACCGGGACTAAAGGCCCTCCTGCCTGGGCTGCCGCAGTGGCCACGTGGAGCCACATCTGTCCCGGTTCGTAAGCGAACCGGGACTAAAGGTGTTGGGCTTTAGTCCCGACCCTTTAGTCCCGGTTCCAGAACCGGGACAAATGGGCCTTTTTCTACTAGTGTAGGTGTGTGTACTTGCCTTATAACATAGACTTTGATATGAATGGAACACGTATGCTTCTAAAAAAACACGCGTATGCAAGTATGTGGCCCTGTCCAAGGCGCGATGGAGTCTCGTTTCCCTCTCCGACGCCTGCCTCAGCCACGATGGGGGCGGGCGACAGGCGCTTCAATGCGGAAGACCCCGAGGGCTCGGTTGTAATTTCCTTTTTTCCCTTGGGTCTTTTCGCTGCTGTGTCAGATTCTTTGTGCTTTCTGCGCGTTTCTAGCGTCTTCGTGTCTGCACGTGTCTGTCCATCCAAAATTCACACGGTGACCTTGTCCTAAAAAAAAGGGCCTAGGCGATAAATATTGCCATTTTGCGTCAGCGAATGCACGGGTTGATGGCCACCAGTTGGTATAAACGGATTTCGCAAAAAAAAAAAGTTGGTATAAACGGGAAAAACAAATAAAGGAGGAAATATCGGCCAAACAGACCTTATGGCTGGCAATGCTCGCTCTTCCTTCCGGCCTCTGTATTTTTTTCTTATCGTGTTCACTCGCAATGCAAAGAACTAAACAAGTTCCTCTTCGTTAAGGAAGTAGCATGTTCACTAGCAATAATGCAAAGAACTAAAGAAGTTCCTCTGCGTTAAGGAAGTGAGTCAAAAGACATTGTTCGTACGTTTTCTTTTCCCTTGTCTCAGGCCCGGGGGATGGACGAGTCTACTTTTCACCGTGCTAGCTTTTCAGTCCAGTGCTCCTCCACCTCTCTTAAGCAAACACAGCGAGAGCATGTTCGTGTGTCCCTCCCGGCCTGTTGCTCGTCTCCATGTGCATCTCCGCTCTGATGGGCGACTCCCCCATAGCCTCCTCCTCCCATTGTTCTGCCGCACCGCCCTCCTCGATGCAACTCGCCAATTCGGAGACCGGCGAGATTAAGCAGCTGGAGCCGGAGTACCCGCGGCGTCCCGGCGAGCCCATCCGGCGTTAGTCAAAGGGCGATCTCGTGGTCAACGGGGATTCGGGGTGTAGCTATGCCACCGAAACATCGCACGAGTCCTGATGCGTGTGTGAAAGTGTTGTGACATGCGTAGATGCCCTTCTTGGGCTCCGGGGTGTGCCCCCCTCCACGGATGGCAGTGCCGCCATCACTTGGAGGGGGGGAACAGTGCGCGTCAGGTAGAACCGGAGGAATCAGTGGTTGGTTGGGTCCAGACCATGTTCGGGGTTGTTCCTATGGGCTGACCTATCGCAACCAGGTGGAAGAGTCAACTGGTCAAAGCCCGTCCGGGGAAAGTCAAAGGCCTAGATCTCCTGGTCAACGGGGCTAGGGTTAGTCCGGTCAGTGGGGCTTCCGGGGGTAGCAATGCCACCGAAACACTGTACCGGGTCCTTTTGCATGTGTGAAAATGATGTGGCATGCGTAGACGCCCTTCTTGGGGCTCCAGGGTGTGGCCCCCTCCACGGACGGCACTGCCGCCGTCACTTGGAGGGGGGAATCGTGCGCGTCGGGTCGAGCCGGAGGGAATCTAGTGGTGGGTTGGGTCTAGACCGTGTTCGGGGATGTTCCTATGGGCTGACCTATCGCAACTAGGTGGAAGAGTCCACTGGTCAAAGCCCATCCGGTGAAAGTCAAAGGGCTAGATCTCCTGGTCAACGGGACTTCGTGGGGGCCTTCCGGGAGAAGCTATGCCACCGAAACACCGCGTCGGGTCCAAATGCATGTCTGAAAGTGATGTGGCATGCGTAGACGCCCCTCTTGGGGCTCCGGGGTGTGGCCCCCCTTCACGGACGGCACTGCCGCCGTCGCTCGGAGGGGGGAATCATGCGCGTTGGGTCGAGCCGGAGGGAATCTAATGGTGGGTACGGTTAGGCCGTCGGCATAGTGCCTCTGTGATACCAGCAGCTGACACGTGGCATCACCTGGGAAGCCCTGCCGTGCCGATACGCCGACGGTTAGGCCGTCGGCATAGTTTTTGGCCTATGCCGACGGCCTAACCGTCGGCGTATCTGACACATGGCAGCACCTGGCCAGCCGTGGCATGGAGCTACGCCGACGGTTGGGCTGTCGGCATAGGCCCAAAACTATGCCGACAGCCTAACCGTCGGCGTAGCTCCGTGCCACGTCTGCCCAGGTGCTGCCACATGTCAGCTTATGATTGGCACAGGTTTAACGGCGGCGCCGTCGACGCCCGTCAGGTGGAGAATGTTGCCGACGGTGGTATGGACACCGTCGGCTTAGCTAGCTATGCCGACGGTTTTCCTATGCCGACGGCCCCCTTGGGTACGCCGACGGGGCTATGCCGACGGCTGCCGTCGGCATAGCCCTATGCCGACGGCCCTGGGCCGTCGGCAACTTACCTTATTCTGGTAGTGTTTCGAGGGCCATTCTGTTATTTTCTTTGTTCGGGAGTTGTTTGTGCCAAAGTGCGGGGCCAGGTGTTCTTCTAGTGCTTTCTTAGGTGTGTGTACGTGTCTTATAACATAGACTTTGGTATGAATGGAACACGTATGCTTCTAAAAAAACACGCGTGTGCAAGGATGTGGCCCTGCCCAAGGCGCGATGGAGGCTCGTTTCCCTCTCCGACGCCTGCCTCGGCCAAGATGGAGGTGGGCGACAGGCGGTTCAATGCGGAAGATCCCGAGGGCTCGGTTGTAATTTCATTTTTTCCTTGGGTATTTTCGCTGCTGTGTTGATTTTCTGTGCTTTCTGCGCGTTTCTAGCATCTTCGTGTCTGCACGTGTCTGTCCATCCAAAATTCACACGGTGACCTTGTCCTAAAAAAATGGGCCTAGGCGATAAATATTGCCATTTTGCGTCAGCGAATGCATGGGTTGATGGCCACCAGTTGGTATAAACGGATTTCGCAAAAAAAAAAGTTGGTATAAACGGGAAAAACAAATAAAGGAGGAAATATCGGCCAAACAGACCTTATGGCTGGCAATGCTCGCTCTTCCTTCCGGCCTCTGTATTTTTTTCTTATCGTGTTCACTCGCAATGCAAAGAACTAAACAAGTTCCTCTTCGTTAAGGAAGTAGCATGTTCACTAGCAATAATGCAAAGAACTAAAGAAGTTCCTCTGCGTTAAGGAAGTGAGTCAAAAGACATTGTTCGTACGTTTTCTTTTCCCTTGTCTCAGGCCCGGGGGATGGACGAGTCTACTTTTCACCGTGCTAGCTTTTCAGTCCAGTGCTCCTCCACCTCTCTTAAGCAAACACAGCGAGAGCATGTTCGTGTGTCCCTCCCGGCCTGTTGCTCGTCTCCATGTGCATCTCCGCTCTGATGGGCGACTCCCCCATAGCCTCCTCCTCCCATTGTTCTGCCGCACCGCCCTCCTCGATGCAACTCGCCAATTCGGGGACCGGCGAGATTAAGCAGCTGGAGCCGGAGTACCCGCGGCGTCCCGGCGAGCCCGACTGCTCCTACTACGTCAAGTTTGGGAGCTGCGGGTACGGGATGAGCTGCTGGTTCAACCACCCTCCCAAGCCCTCCGGATGCGGCGAGATTAAGCAGCTGGAGCAGGAGTACCCTCTGCGGCCCGGCGAGCCCGACTGCTCCTACTGCGTCAAGTCCGGGAGCTGCGGCTACGGGATGAAGTGCAGGTTCCATCACCCTCTCTACAGGTTCATGGTAAGTACGTACGTACGTACGTACGTTGGCGCAACTCCCATATATATGTATAATTATCGTTTTTATACATACGCGTGCGCTGGGTTTTTTTGGGCAGGACAAAAGTGGGGTTGGGAGCAGCAGCAGCAGCCAAGCAGCATCTAATTCATCCGAGTACCAACAGGTGCGTGGTTTATTGGTCCTCCTTCCTTTTCATCCTTGCTAGTTGCTTCTCTCTCTCTCTGCCTTGTCTCTAAACCTTGCATGGCCTGATAACTACGAAGATCATAACTTCAGCTATTTATTATTCGTGTCCGTTAGCTGAATATTCATAGGCATATCTATCAGCTGGCACAACAAGACCAAATTAATTGTTGCACAAAATCTTTTTCTTCAATAGGCAGCTCGTCGGACCAATTATATCCAAGGATTTTTTTTTCTCGGCCGAGATTTTCGGTAACCGACCGGTTACGGTTCCTTTCCAAAAAATGTTCCTACCAGACAAAAAAAAGAATGAATTTGAATTTAACGTTTAGTAATTATTAAATAAGGTACGTATCCATGTACTAACACAACGCGGGCCTTGGCCTGGTGGAAAGTCGTCCTTTTACGTGCGTGAGCTCAAGGGATGGAATTCCCTTGGGCCCTAAATTTTGTTTGCGCTCTATTATGTGGGCCCTTCGTTCTTAAAAAAAGGACTGAGGGCTAGTTCTTTTGGGGCTTATGGCTGACCGCGGAAATAAGCTGCCCCCTCCCCAGCTTATTCTAGAAGCCCAACTTAAAATTTTATTTTAGAAGTCTACTAATTAAGGGTTAACCACTAGGCCTCTAAAATAAAATTTTAGATTGGGCTTCTAAAATAAGTTGGGGAGGGGGCAGCTTATTTCCACAGCCAGCCATAAGCCCCAAAAAAACTAGCCCTATGGTTATCCTAAAAAAAAGGACTAAGGTGCAACATAGAGGGTTTGAACCCGCAACCTTTAGGGAAGAAACGGAGAGTACTAACCACTGCCCTGGGACACGCGCTAGTATGGGTAACTATTATATATTTTCGATGCAATGGGACAAAAGATATGATATGGCCAATTTACTCGTTGTGCTACTCAGTGCCCCTCTGCCTGGTATCAACCAAATAAAGAAGGTTGACCCTACCTATTAATTAGACCATTAGAATTAGAATTAACAAAGATTAACAGCAGAATCGGGGTTTTATGTCCTCCTCTTGCGTCCTGGTGGTGAGGTTTAGGGGTTGGGAGAGACCACCTGCCCGCCGCCGCCTAGAACCTAAGGTTTTGTCGGATGCATCCGCACGACCACATGCCGTGGTAGAGAGGAGAGGCACGGGAGAGCAGACCTGGGAACAGCGGTGGCCGAAGGGGAGGTGGTGAGGGATGGGAGAAGTGATGGAGATGGCAATGTGTCTCTACTGCAGCACACATGAACGAGGCTGAAGGCCAGGAGGAGTAGAGAGTGCTCATGGGTGGGGCCTATAGACCGTGGGGTGTTCGTGAGCTAACGACGACGAGTCTGAGATGGGCTTCATGCGGTACAGAGGGCGCAAATCCACTAGAGGCCTCCGATTTTTCCGGGGGCAGCAGCCCGTAGGACATCTGGTCCAAGTCATGGATACTGTAGCGCTGAATCTTAGATCCAGCGGCTGGAAGCGTCCACATAGCGAGATCAGATGATCCAAAAGTGTGAGGGTGCGAGACGCCTCCTAGGGTGCCCAGTTTTGATGTCCTAAGAGCATCTCCAATAGATGATGTAGATGCAAAAATAATTAACTTTTGCATCTCTGAATCTCAAAAACCCCTTTTCAACAGATGATGTAGATGCAAAAAAAAAAAATTACATCTTCACCTTCCGGAGATGTAAAATACAACACCTAGAGATGCAAATTTGCATCTCCACCTACAGGAGATGTAAAATCGGCAGCCGCGCGCCAACTGCCCAACTGCCTTCAGTTTGCTTCCGCCCGCCCGCCCGTCCCTTGCCCGCCTGACGGCTGCCCAACTCCGCCGCCGGCAATTCGCCCAAAATCGCTGCCGCCATCGCCTGCCCGCCCACTTCCGACCCCGCCGCGACTCTGCCCGCCTGTCCCCTGCCACCTGCCTCGCCGGAGTAGCGACGGCTGTCCCCCGCAGCCGCCGATTCGATTTCGTCCACCGCTTCAAATCAAAGATTCGCTGGAGGTCCGGCTGCCGTAATGGCGTCGACGGCGCGGTCGTCGACGGGCTGGGCTTTTTGCTAGCCTTTGGTATATCATGACTGCTTGCGTGATCATGCATAACATGATCATTGAGAATGAGCGTGGACAGGATTTAGATTACTCCTACGATCTTATGGGCATATGCATTATGCCGATGAGAAAAGAGGAGTCAATCAGACGTTTCATGAAGGTGTACAATGAAATTAGAGACTCCGATTCGCACGATCAACATCAGAAGGATTTGATGGAGGAGTACTGGAAATGGCATGGCGAAAGAGCCGCCTAGTTTCATTATTTGTTTGTTGTATTGTGCAAGAACTTTATTGTATTAGTGTTGCATTTGATGTTGTGGATTTGATGAATTATGTAATAATTTGATATTGTGCACATGTGAATTTTTAAATTGTTTTCAGGATGTTTTTATTTGAATTTGTGCGGCTTTACAGCAGCCGCGTGGCCGGCGGCCGGTTTTACATCTCCAGTTTGCATCATCTATTGGAGTTGATCTTTTACATCTCTAATATACATCATCTGTTGGAGTTGCTTATTTTTCAAGATGCAAAATGCATTTTTTGGAGATGTAAATTTTTACATTTTCTGTTTTACATCTTCAAATTTGCATCATCTATTGGAGATGCTCTATTTTACCGTTTTTCGCCGGTTGTGGCAACTTTTAACCTTTTAAAAAAATTATAGCTCTGAGCGAGCTTGTACTAGACCGCAGACCTGTTGGATACTTTGCTTAATAATAGGGCTGCATGCATCTTTCTGATGCAGAGGTTGGGGGTGATCCTCCTTTTCTAAAAAAAATTAAATTTTGTTTTGGAGATGTTCTAAATATCCATGAGTTTTTGGTAGAAACAAATTAAATGCTATCTGTTGAGGAAGGGGTCCCCTCGCTACCCGGATCTGCCAGTGCCCTGAACTTAGTGAAAAATCTCCATACACCGAGTGATGACTCCGCACCTGCATGGAGCGCCAACCCCACGGGGCACCTACTCCGCTCATGCATTGGGCGTCATCTCCGCAACAACGGGAAGCGCCACCTGCCTGGAGCACCTATCCGTGCACATGCCTGGAGCTTCAACTTCTTACCAATGGGAAGAGCTAACTCCACGGAGAACCTACTCTGCACACACATGGGACGTCAACTCTGCGCCTATAGGAGAGTCAACCTCCCACCTGTGGGAAGCATCAAGCCTGCGGAGTGCCAACTCCGCGCCTACGGGGAGATTCAACCTCGCGCCTACGTCCAACCTGCGTTGAGATGTGTGGGAAGCTCACACCTCGCACCAGCAAGAGGTTGAGCATGGAGTAGGACCCACCACATATTCCTGGGATATTCTCTGGGGAAAGGACCAACTTGCCCCCAAGCATTAATGCATCCAGGGGTAGTGTAGTAAATTGCCAAGGGCAAAGTTGTAACTTCCTCTACCCCTCCACTTTCCCTATAAATAGAGGAGACCCCCTCCTTTGAGAGGGGTCAAATTTCTAAAATAAAGAGAGCCTTGTTTCCTCCCTTGCCACATTTGTTGGTTTCTTGTTGCTTGCTGGTCTCCTCGCGTCGGGTCATCGACGTACGCGGACGCGTGTCTCTGCCTCAAGTTTCCAGCACATCCCATGACGGTCTTCATATCCGGATGAGGGGTGCCACAAGTGTATTGGCTAGCCTTTATGCTATGACAGTATGGCTAATTAATTTTGCGTTGGATGTGCCCCAACCTAGGGTTCTAAATATTTACTAAAATAAATATAATTTGTATTCCATTTCAAGGGTTTTCTCTTACAAACATATTGCATGATTTGTCGTAATGGTGGCCTTCTAACCCTAATCAATTCTTATTGCATAAAAAGTAATGAGATCTAAAAAAGAGAAAATATGCAAATATTGTTAGATATCCGTGTTCTTAAATCATTCATTGCATGATGCATTTCTTGCTTTCCTATGCTATTTCTGTATTGGGCTGATGACAATCGTCATCCATGTGTGCTTATGTCTATGTTAATTAGGAAGCCGGCCTGATTGTTTGCTTCCTACCAGCATGTCTAAATTGGAAATTCTGTCAGCTTTTTCAATTTCTGTATTAATCCTGCTTGGTTCCAAGGTTGGCACATTTACCAAACAGTCAGCTTGGTAAGCTATCAACAACAAAAAAAGGTTGGCACATTCAACATAAAAAACCTACAAGAGAGTTAAAGATTCTTATAATATGAGATGAAGCAATTATGCCCATATATTAATGTTTTAGTATCGAATATTTTGAAATCAGGCAAATATAAATTATATTCCTTCCTTTTTCTTTGAAAAGTGTGTTTTGATAAAGCATGGGTAGGAAAGAGGTTACAAGACAAACGAAATGAGAATGATATTCGTGGTTTTGTTGTCTTGGTAATAAGAGAAATAACTATTATAGTGACTGATTACTCATTAAATTTACTTGCACACTTTTAAGTTTTTAAATAGAGTTGGGAAAAACATGTTATATTTTGAATTGGATGGAATGCAAATCAAAGTGTCGACATCGTTCCCATGCATCCAAATGTATATGCATTTTCTCTACTGTATATGGGTAAAATGGATGTCTTTAAGTCCACCCCCCACCCCCCCCGCCCCCCCCCCCCCCCCCCCCCACACACACACACACAAATGGCTGTCTTTAAATGTTGTTTTCACTTGGTGCTTGAACTTGGCGGTTTCTTATTTTATCCAATCAATGGACAGACACTCCTGAAGTACAGCTATATGTATGTACCTGTAGTGTTCCTGAACTTATGGCCCAAATCATTAATATTCGCTAGATACCATTCCTTGTTCAAAGTTTCCAAAATGTTGATTGAGGATGAAAATTTTATTACAAATGATGTTGATTCAGCTTCTGTTCTTATTTTGTTTTAAAGAGATCAGCAGATGATGGATGGTAACATGCAAGCTTAAATATTTTCCGTGCTCTTTTTTTTCTCTTTACTAGAAGCATTAGGTATTTTAAGACAAAGTATGGCCATTCCTTATCCTTATAAAGCGGCGTGTTATGTTGTTTAAAAAGTCATATTTTTATTGCAAGTATTTTTCAGTATTTTTTCGTGAAAGAATGCAACTACAACTACCATGGAGGAAAAACGGAAGTCAAGCAAGTGAAGCTAAACTCCCTTGGGCTACCACTTCGTCCTGTAAGTCTTTCTTGAAATGTAGTTCATGTTGTATTACCTTGACCACCAAAGCTCTGTCAGGCTAATCATTTCAAGGTTTTCTTTCATCCATTATTTGCACTACAAACATATTAGTGCTTTTAACACTGATATTTCATAAATTACATTTTTTGGGGGTGAAAACCTGGTGCTTTTTAACCTTACAGGGTACAGGACTGTGTACATACTATATGTATCGTGGAATATGCAAATTTGGCACCAACTGCAAGTTTCACCACCCAGATCCAGAATCAAAACATGTGAATTGGACTGCTTCATGGCAGGCTATTCAAGGATCATCTCAACTGAATTTTTCATCAGAGCTTGTTCAACGAGCACTGGATGGGCAATCTGTTCCGTTAGTTACATCACTAACTACTGGAACGTCAGATCCTTGTCTAGAAAGGAGTGGATACCAGGTAAACAATATGGGGCTGTCTATTTCTATGTTGCCTGATTTTTTTTTAAATCTCAGACATATTTCTTAGCCTTTGAATCAATATCCATCCATTATCATTGCCGTCCCATTCCATATATATAATTAATCTATGTTAGATAGAATTTGAGGAATTGATTAACCCTGATAGAAAACTGAAAGACAAAAAATATCTTAGTTAGAAATAATGATTGGAGAAGATGAACCCTAATTGTAAAGTGAAAATATTAAAAATTGCAGCAACATTTTGCTTAAATTGCATATTTATTTGGACTGTAATTTTAAGCTTAGTACTATGCATTTTTAGATGACTAAGATTCACAAAAATTTCAGGTGACCCAAAATTAGCAAAACCGAAACAGTATTTGTCATTCAAAACATTTTCTTCTGCTTAATGCAATTTGAACATTCTTGTTGTTGAGGTGATCGAGATTTTGCTGACTTAATTAAAACTTGTTTTGAGTAGCAAACAATAGTAGAAGTTTATTATTCACCTTAAAAGCGTATGCATATTTAAGAGTAGAAACATTATGAATCTGAACCATCGATCACTCTCCGGGATCCAACACAAGAAAAAAGTATATCCAACTCTTCAAATTCTAGAGGACTTGCAATTTATTGTACAGAGATGTTGATATGCCAGCTTTCAACATTTGTTCCTTAAAAACCCCAACTCGTGAGACATTTTATCACACCTTTTGATCTGCACAAGTAAATCCAGAGCAGCAAGAAAATAGTGAAATATGGCGTAGTAAAACACATGAGCAAATAGTCGTGCGAGGACATTAGAAAGTTGATGAATATGCATGTCGAGCAGACTATGATTTAGGAAAATGTCACATTTATATCATTTGCTAAAAGTGACGCTCTAATTCATCATTGGAAAAGGGTTAAGCTTCTTCGAGAAGGAGGGAAAATAACAAGGGGCTTGTTCCTTGATTTAGATTTCAAATTGTTGTGACAAGCTCACAACAAATATCACAAATGTACGTCGCTGTCGAATCTTTGCGGTCAACCTTTTAAAACGTTGACCACTAATATCTATGAAATAATTTCATTCGATTTGTCTTACAAAATTCTTTCATAATATGCATATTTGGTAACATATTACGATTAGAAATTATAGTCAAAGTGTTAGTTAGAGACCCTGAAAAGGTAAAAAAGACCCACATTTTTTATGGGGTGAGTACAAAAGTTCTTGGTTTGCATTGCACTTTAAAATGCATTTAGGCCGTCCAATTAACTATGTGTGGAACAAAAGATATACTATTTATTCGATTCCTTGCCTTTCCTAGGCTGACCTTTGTAGTATTCCGCTCCAGCATGGGAACTCACGTTTTCAGACTGCTAAACGTGTCCAATACACACGGGATCAACTTCTAGAACTGCGTGAGGTATTTGTTTGTCGTGACTTATATACTACTCATTCTGGTTATGATTATCTATCTTCTTGTTTCATCATATGAAATTATTCCTATATAGGACATTTGGTTAGCTTAGCGAGACACCCAATAATGTGGCTACACAAAATTCAATTTTTTATTTATTTATTGGATTTATGAATGAATAAATGAGCTGGTGACCTTTATCAGCAGACATCCTGTATATTTTGCATATTCTATATTAAAGAAGATATGCATTAGGATTGAATTTTTGGAAGAGAGGAAATAGCAATCTAGTGTACACTTTGATAATTTGAGTGGACTATATATATGATTGCTTGTAATTTGTAACAGTGTGTCAAGGGTGATGCATGTTGGAAAATATAGGCAATATATTAATTGCACTAATTAACAGGAAACAAAATTCGCAATTAACTAGTGATGTAAATAAGTACAGAACTAGCAGTAGGCTTGCATGCAGATCAATATATTGCAATCATAAAATTAACAAGCATAGTTTCATATGACGACTAGGGCCCTCTGAATTAACAACAATTAGGGCCCTCTGAAATAAGTGTCGGATGTTTTTTCATTTTTTTCTATCTTATGTATTTTTTTCCTTAGACGCAGTAAGGGCCAGTTTGCGGTTGCTGAACTGTGCTATGCTGAACTTATTTTATAAGCCGCTGTGAAAAAATAGCCGTGGCGATAGCTGTTATTCGCATAGCATGTTTTTTTTCCTTCCGTGAGCTTTTTTTTTCAATTCTCATCCTGAATGTGGCATCTTCCCATATTTACATGTCGAAATTATAAGGCCTTGCACATTGTTGGTGTATCTAAGGACATCTTGGAACTTAAGTAGGATATTGAAGTACAATTGGCTCGCAATGACTCAAATGTGAGAACTCTTCCCGTCTATTAATTCCAGATGACATATTATTTCACTTCATTTGTTCTGCTAGGTCTAATTGATGTTCCTTAGTGTTGCCTAAGAAAGGGTTGATGCTATTGTTGATTCCAATTTCCATACCTTTCCCTCTCAGAAGAGGGGACCCACGGCCAGCATCAAGATTAATTGAAACGTACCTTTATGCAAACCTATTCGCGACCATTGCCCCTTTCCTTTCATACTTATCCACCTTTTACCCTAGTTTTGCTATTCGATCGAACGGTTCCAAAGATCTTGCCCAGATCTAGTCAGATTTGGGGCGGCTAAACCCACTTAAGCTGAAGCCTTGTTAGATGTTGATGGAAAGGGAGAAGAGCTGATCTACCAAGCAACGGTTAGTTGTGCGGTGTACATACAGGCTGGTTTTGCCAATAGCGATGAATTGGATTTATTAGTTAAACAGGCCGAAAAGACGATGGACTTTTCTATAGAAAGAATACCTCTTCTAGGTTTCTGCTTCAAGTGCTGCTCTAATTTATGTTCCTCAGTGTTGCCAAGTCTTATCTGTCACAGTTAGACAATTGCAGCTTTTTCCTTTCCTCATTGTATTTTTTTTATGGTTCATCATATCTGTTAGGTACAAGCTCAGTCATGTAATAGCTATGATGGGACTGACAGGCATGACTGGCGTTCAGGGTCTGCACTAATTCCCGAGGTTTCTAGTGAAGAGAAATCTTGGGACAACATCCGTGAAGCGAAAGAATTCTATGCTCCAAGTGGCAAGCAAGAGCAATTTAACATGCATGACCAATTAAGCTCTCAGCTTGATTCTAACGCTCAGGTATCTTGAGGATAAAATTTGTTAGTATTTGTTGTATCAGTAGGCTTGTGGACTGAGCTCTCTCGTCCTGCATGGATTTGTCACTGTGTACCAATATAACTCGTTTTAAAGTCCGCCGTGTGTCAGGTTTGACCATCAATATAAAGTATTACCAAGATTGACGTCAAATAGATATTACTAGGTAGTTTTTTAAGAGGTTGATGATCGAAGTGTCAGCTTTGAAACTATGCCATTGTCCAAAACGACCTATAATTGGAATCAGGGAGTAATAGTTAAGCTAAACTGCTGCACGTATGCTTGTCGTTTGGGTTGTGTACGTATTAGTAGACAATGATGCCATGGATGTGCACAGTGTGCTTAATGACGTGTACACATTGTCACATGCATGGCTGCTGAGAGCAGTAATTGATCCTTAGGCTATTTTTGCGTAAATAAAAGCAAATGCTCTGTAAATAGTGTTGTGATGCTTGTAAGGCCTTCCAAATATACGAATATATGCTTGTATGTTATTTCAATACACGAATGCTTGCCAATGTTTAGATGATTGATTCAAATTTACACTATAATTTAGACATGTATGCTTGTATGTTATTTCAATACACGAATGCTTGCCTCATAGTAATTTATACAATAGAAATATTCAACAATATATTCAGCTTTGGTCTTTGGATGCTGACTGCAATCTGTGATACCTGAATGATTCTTCTAACATTCCAATTTATTTTAAACATCTTCCCACCCTTGATCTTGTTAAGGTTTACATCCCTTGGCCGATCCGAAGAGGCAATCTCGCTGACAGAGATGGAGTTCTTATAGCGGTGAAAAGGTATAATTGATTTGGGAATTTTTGCATTCTCTGTTAATTCCCTGGAGCTTTTTTTTTTGTATAGTTTCACAATTAGAAAATGAATATCTTCATTTTTTGTATGTTGCACAGTATACTGTACAAATTGACACCTGAGAAGTTCGATCTTCTAAAGGGCCAGTTAATAGAAGCAGGAACCACTAGAGCTGATATTTTGGAGGTTTGGTTTATTCCTAGTTGTTTATTGGCTTTAATTTTGACATTTGCGATTCACCTCTGCTATGGTTATTTATTTATTCAGGATGTTATTACTGCTATGTTTGAGAAGGCAGTTTTTGAGCCCACCTTCTGTCCGATGTATGCTCAACTTTGTTCTTATCTCAATAAGATGCTCCCATCATCCCCTCCGGAAGAACCTGATGGTAAATAGATTGCATTCACACGTGTACTACTCAACAATTGTCATGAAGTATTTGAAGGTGCAGGCAATCTATGTGCCGAGATAGATAGATTGACTGGCCTAGACCAAGAGACGGAGACACGGAATAAACAAAAAATGCTAATGAAGCTTCGAACACTTGGAAACATTCGCCTTATTGGCGAGCTGCTCAAGAAAAAAATCGTCATAGAGAAGATTGTACATCACACGGTTCAGGTACACATGCAAATCTTATATTTAAGATTATGCTGCAATTATGTATGCAACTCCCTCCGTCCGGAATTACTTGTCGCATGAATGGATGTATCTAGACGTAATTTTAGTTCTAGATACATCCATTTCTTTCCATTTCTGCGACAAGTAATTCAGGACGGAGGGAGTATAATATTGTACACATAGTGTAAACGAAACTGCACTTGACAGAAGAGTGGATTATATGATATTAGCCAAAAAAGAAGGGAAAAGTCCATATTATATGGCTATGGCAAAGTCTGATTTTTCTTTTTTGGGTAGGTACGTATACACTCAATCTAACATGTATCAATTTTCCAAATTTATATTCGATGTACATAAGGTGGAACCAAAATGACAATCTTTTCTCCAAAAATAATTCATTGACATTTCTCATGTACTAGCCCTGCAGCATTTATTGTTTCTCTGTCATAGTACAAGTGGACGGTACAAATACTGTGTAGGTGAAACCACACTCATAAGTTACATAATATAGATACTAACCCTCCACTCCTTCATATCATGACACAAATACATAGAGAACACCAGATAAAATTCATTATACAGGTGGGCGGTTCAGATTTGCTCAATTATCTACTCAATTGCTCTCTGGATTAACCATCATCATTCTTACATTAGTGTCATATATTCCACATATATGCTCCACTAGTTTGCAAGAGATATATAAGATTCTTGACATTTAGTGAAATTGTGTAATTGCAGATGGACGGAAACAAGCAAGGAAAACCAGATTGGGATTCTTTCGCTACTAAAGTTTTTTGTGATATTTGTACCGATGAGGTTTTAGCTGGAAATCGACCAACCAACCATTTGAATCATATTGGGTATATCAACTTATGTGCCAAATTCAATGAAAAAATAAAAGGTTACAATCATGAGCAATTTAAAAGTAAGTGGGAGTCATTGAAGAAAGACTACCAGACATGGAAGGCATTGATGGAGAGTGAAAATGATCTACGGCAGGATTATAAAATGAATACAATATCCGCAAGCCCAGAATGGTGGGCGAAAAAGATGGAGGTATAACTTCCTTTTCATTTACAACTTCATGTTTATCTGATTTTACTCAACCATATTACCCTTTCAAAAAATATATTCAGGCAATGCCAGATTGCAGAAAGTTCCGTTTTGTGCCACTTGAAAATGTTGATCTTCTAAATATAATGTTTGAGGATATGCTGGATTCAAGTTCAGCAGCACCTGAAGCTAATTTGGCAGTCAATACAACTATCGAAAGTGAGCAAGGTGCTGGTGATGGAAATGATATAGGCATGGTTGATAAGGATGCTAATGAGCAATCTAAAGAGGCAATGTTACAAAAATCTATTAACGAAGAACCTAACTCGACGAAGCCCAAGACAAATTACGTGCATGTAGAACTCAATCGTCTTGAACTGCGTGAGGTATTTGTTTGTTGTCACTTATATACTACTCATTCTGGTTACGAGTATCTATCTCCTTGTTTCATCATATGAAATTATTCCTATATAGAACATTTGGTTAGCTTAGCGAGACACCCAATAATGTGGCTACACAAAATTCAAATAATTTTTTTATTTATTGGGTTTATGAATAAATGAATGAGCTGGTGACCTTTATCAGCATATATCCTGTATATTTTGCATATTCTATATTAATGAAGATATGCATTAGGATTAAATTTTTGGAAGAGAGGAAATAGCAATCTAGTCTACACTTTGATAATTTGAGTGGTCTATATATATGATTGCGTGTTGGAAAATATAGGCAATATATTAATTGCACTAATTAACAGGAAACAGAATTTGCAATTAAGTAGTGATGTAAATAAGTACAGAACTAGCAGCAGGCAGGCATGCAGATCAATATATTGCAATCATAAAATTAGCAATAATAGTATATATGATTATAGGGCCCTCTTAATTAACACAATTAGGACCCTCCGAAATAAGAGTCGGATGTTTTCTCTTCTTTTTTTTTGAAATTTCTAGCTTGTATCTTCTTTTCCTTAGACACACTAAGGGCCAATTTGTGGTTTGAACTGTGCTATGCTGAAATTATTTATAAGCCGTTGTGAAAAAATAGCCGTGGCGATGGGTAGCTGTTATTCACATAGCATGTGTTTTTCGTTCACGAGCTTGTATTTTTTTTTAATTTCATCCTGAACGTGAAATCTTCTCATATTTAAATGTCTAAATTATAAGACTTTGCAGATGTTGGTGTATCTAAGGACATCTTGGAACTAAAGCAGGATATTGATGTAGAACTGGCCGCAATGACTCAAATGTGAGAACTCTTCCCTTCTATTAAGTCCAGATGACATCTTATTTCATTTTTGCTTTGTTCTGCTAGCTCTAATTGATGTTCCTGTGTTGCCTAAGATAGGTAGTTGCTATGTTGATTCCAATTTCCATACCTTTCCCTCTCCAAAGAGGGCACCCCTGGTCAGCATCAAAATCCTTTGAAGCATATCTTTATGCAAACCTATTCGGACCATTGCCCTTTTTTCATATTATCCACCTCTGCCCTGGTTTTGCTATTCGATCGAGCGGTTTTAGTGATCTTCCCTGGATCAAGTAAGATTTGGGGCGGCAGAACCCACTTAAGCTGAAGCCTTTAGATGTCAACGGATAGGGAGAAGAGCTGATCTACCAGGCAATGGTTAGTTGTGCTGTGATATACAGCCTGGTTTCGCCATTAGCGATGACATTATTTAATTAGTTAAGACAGACCAAAAAAAGATGGAGTTTTGAATATAAAAATGCCTCTCCTAGGTTTCTGCTTCAAGTGCTGATGTGTATTGATTCCTCAGTGTTGCCAAGTCTTATCTGTCACAGTAGACAATTGCAGTTTTTTGCTTTCCTCATTGTATTATCTTTTTTTTGATTCATCAAATCTGTAGGTACAAGCCCCGCATGTTGATTCAATTACACTGACAACCACTGTCTTTCACCGCTGCACAAATTCCGAGGGTTGCTAGTGAAGAGATGTCTTGGGACAAGATCCGTGTGAAGCGAAGAATTACTAGTTCCAAGTGGGAAGCAAGAGCAATTTAACATGCATGACAATTAAGCTCTCAGCTTGATTCTAACGCTCAGGTATCTTAAGATAAAAATTGTTAGTATTTTGTATCAGTAGGCTTGTCGACTGAGCTCTCTCGGCCTGCATGGATTGTCACTGTGTACCATATAACTCGTTTTAAAATCGCCGTGTGGTCAGGTTTGACCATCAATATAAAGTATACCAAGATTGGCGTCAAATTGATATTACTAGGTGTTTTATTTTTTAAGAGATTGATGATCACAGTGTCAGCTTTGAAACTATGCCATTGTCAAAACGACTATATATTGGAACAGAGTAATAGTTAAGCTAAACTGCCGCACCTAAGCTGTCGTTTGGGTTGTGTATGTATTGGTAGACAATGATGCCGTGGAGGGCACACTGTGCTTAGTGTCGTGTAGTAGACATTGTCACATGCGTGGCTGAGAGCAGTAATTGATCTTTAGGCTATCCTTGCGTAAATAAAAGGAAATGCTCTGTAAATAGTGGTGAGATGCTTGTGGGCCTTTATCCAATTCATGCCTTAGAAGCATTATCCAAAAATTTCAATTTGCCATTGTTAAAATGATGATTTAATACACTATAATTAGCCATGTAGCTTGTATGTTTCCAAATTTAAATTCGATGTACATAAGGTGGAACAAAAATGACAATCTTTACTCCAAAAAGAATTCATTGACATTTCTCATGTACTAGCCCTGCAGCATTTATTGTTTCTTTCATAGTACAGGTGGACGGTACAAATGACTGTGTAGGTGAAAACCGCTCTCATAATTTACTTATTACAGAATACAACCCTCCAATCCTTCATATCATGACAAATACAAGAGAACACCAAATAAAACTCATAATACAGGTGGGCGGTTCAGATTTGCTCAATTATTCCCTCAACTGCTCTCTGGATTAACCATCATCATTCTTCATTAGTGTATATTATTACACATATATGCTCTGTTAGTTGCAAGTGATATATAAGAGATTTATTTTGGTTTGTGTCGTGATTCTAAACCTGGCAATAATATGAGGGGTATGAATGAGGCGTATCATCGAGACACAAATGGGTGACACAAGGATCGTACAGGTTCAGGCCCCTCGTTCTTGAGGGAAAAAACCCTTATCATGTTCTCCACGGAAGAGTTGCTCTTGCGTATGTGTATGTCTGATTACAGGAGATTCAAACCCCTGCCCTGGTACCCTGGTGCGGCTTATATAGAGTACGCTACCACTGGGTCATTGCGGTTGATCATTGATGCTATTGAATACACGGTGTAACTAGCCCACACTAGGAGTAGAAATGGTCGCCCTTAACTAGGAGTAGTGGGAGCTAGTAACGTCAGTCTTCATGGGGTAGTGAAGCTTCCCTTGTAACGCCGTATGAATGCTAAGGACTGTTGGTCTACTGTGCCATCCGAGTAAAGACAAAAACGATATGGGTCGTCTCTGTCATATCGACTGACAGTAGACCGGGTGACGATATACTGCCGATTAACCGACTGATGGTAACAGACTAAAGGTATGTCATTTGTTGTAAACGACTGGCAGTGACCCGAATGAAGAAGAACTGCCCAACTGGTACCACTCCGACTGACAGCTTTCCCACATCACTGATGATGCTCTGAGTCTTTATGTACATGAGCTTGGGCCATATATACATGGGCCTGGGCCTACCTGGGCCCTTAATAACGTTTGCGTCCTCGTAGGCCTACTTGGTGGGAGATAACCTCGTCATTAGCCCCCGAGTCTATCAAGGTCTTGAAACGATAATGAAGTGAACCTCTCATGGAAACAAATTCGACTGAGCATCTCAATGGAAATAGAATCCCGACTGATTCTTGATCCCACAGGACCGCAGATTTGCTCGGATAGAGATCCTGATGGACTCTAAATAGCAAGAAACCTGTAGATTAGGTTCAATAGGAACAAGTTAAGGAAAAGCTTGGTGATACTCTATCATCTCTTAGAAGAGGTTGACTTGAGACCCGGTGAGGGCGTATCATGAAACCAGTGATAATAGTGGCCTCTAGCTTAATTCTAGAGAAAACGCCACGTCACTTATACCCGAAGGGAAAAATGAAAGATTCATCTCATCAGATCCAAACTTGCGAAATTTAATACTTTAGTTGCGACCCAAACTATACCACGGAGGATATCAATTTCGCCCCATGCTCATATGTGTAACCAAGTGTCCTGGCAATCTTGAAGAGATGGGCCATCAGCCTCCACTGTGCAGAACTGATCTGCGCCGAGTGACAGGTCACTCAGTTTTTCTTCGTGAACTTGCACGGGTTATTTGACAGAATTATTCTATACAGAGTCATAGGTCACTCGGTTTTTTCTTCGTGAACTTGCCTGGGATATTTGACTTGGAATCAATCTTTGCCGGATTCCAGCAACATCCGACTGAAAGAAATCTAGCTGGACACCATTGGGTGACATCACTGCGTATTCTTTGCGTTCTGCCGAAAAAATTCGGGAACTAAGTTAGCGGGATTTGACAAGACGTTTTCGCAGGCTATCTCCTTGGTTCCCGCGCGTGACCAATTTTGACTGGTGTGAATCACTGTGTGCGATGATGATGCATGGGTTAGCGCGCATGAACTGTGCCACTACCCGAAAAGTTCTCCTAAACCGCTGACACATGGGCGGTCAGATCTCGCGATGTGCGGCTGAGGGCGACCAACGGTTACTGCTCCGGAGCTTTATAAGGAGGAGCGGGGCGAGAAAAGGGCATCCCCCCCCCCAACTTCTTCATCTCCGCCATAGCCACCGTCACCTGCAGAATCCACACACTCACCTGCAGTCATCATTCTTGTGCCTCCGCACCAAATCACCGTCTGTTGTGACTGCGCTGCCTTCGCCATGGCTAGCCAGACGCGCAAGCTGGAACTCCAGAAGTCCGCCGCAGCATCCGCCTCTTCGCATCCCTTCCACCGGGCTAGAAGACCGGCGACTGGGTGCCGTCTGTGGTGACGACGGCGACCCTCCGCCGCTATGCAGATGAGGGGATCTTGCCCGTGGAGGGATGAAGGGCGTCGGACAAAGGCGAGACGGAGGCCCACCCACGCATCGGAGAGCGGGTGTTGATTACTCACCATATGGACCGAGGCCTGTCGCTGCCGATTCACCCTTTCCTCCATGATTTTCTAGATTATCATGGTGCACAGCTCCACCACATACCACCAAATGCTATCGCTCATCTCTCCTGCTTTATATCTCTCTGTTAAAATTTCTTGGGCACATAACCCCATTGGGTGTTGTGGAAATCTATCTTCAACTCCAAGCCACAGATGGTGAAGAAGTTAGATCACCTCGTCACTCAACTCTATGGAGGCCTAGGGTTGCAGATGAAGAAGGCATCAGGCTATTTTATTATGAACTGGCCCGACACGGTGAAGAAGTGGCAGGAGTCCTAGTTTTACTACAAGGACCTGCCAGGTCCGAGTGGTGAAGATAGCCTTGCTCCATATACGGCTGGTCCGGTTATTCAGGCAGCCTTGGTGGAATCCAAAACTCACCGAGGCCGAGAAGGAAGACATGGACGTGCTGATGAGAACATTCGGCGCCCTCCAAAACAGAGGACTAACCGGCAACGATCTAGCGACCGCTTGGGTGAGCCGCCGGATCCAACCACTGCAGGCCCGAGAGGGACCAATGTGGACATATACTGGAGAAGACGATCCCGTCCGAGTGAATCCTGGTGAGGTCTCACAGCACAAATTTGAGGAAAAAAATGAGGTACCTCACGATGGTGCGTAACAATCTTCGCATGGAAGGCCCAGTTCCACCCTTCAGTGAAGCTGGCCTTCCCTTAGAGGTATGTTCCGACTGATGGTGTCTTTGCATTTTTGCAATCCAATTGAATGTCCTATCCAACTGCATCATCTTTCGACTAAAATGACAACCAACTGATCAATTTATCTTGCAGGAATTCTGTAAAATGCACTCACCGATTCCTCAACCTGGCGGCGATCCGATTGACCTGCCGGAAGAAGTATCTAAGAGTGCTACTGGGCAAGGATCCCGAAGCCAACGCGAGGAAGGAGAACATGACTCTGATAATGACGAAGCTCAGTCGGCGCCCTCGCCTCCAGTCAATGTTGATCCAGAAAATTGACGCAAAGCGCGGCATGATCCGACTGATGAAGAACGCGCCGGTCGACCTCCCAAGAAAGCCCGAATTGATCCAGCTCCTTCAAAAGAAAAGGCTGGCAAGGTCCCTACTTCAAAGGCATGGAAAGCTGCTGCATTACCTTTTGCATAGAAAACCATTCCCGTATCTAAGCAGTAAGTGATTTTGTTCATTCGCCTTGTTTTGGAAATTTTGAGTGAAGTTCTGATTCTTCTTCCTTGATTCACTCAGTACCACTGTCGCTGGGAGCTTTGCCAGTCACTCGACATGATGCTTGGTGGATAAATCTGACAAGGTGCTTGCGTAGCATGCGGTGTCGACTAGGCATATGCCACCTCCCTCTCTAAGTGTTTGAGATAAGGAGAAGGCCTCAGCCATCAAGGAGAGGAAGAAAGAAACCGCTAATGCTACAGCGAAGGAAAAAGACACCCCATTGCAGTGGAGAAGATCATGCCATCGGGACCGACTGTTTCGGACCCCGAAAATGCCACCCCACCCATCATTGACTTAGATGGGGGAGATAAAGATGACGGTGCTGGTTCCGCCGAACCGAGTCAATCCCTCATCGCAATGGAGACCCAGCAGGAAGTGCCTGACGCACCTACCATCACCAACCCGACTGATCAGTCCATGGTGTCTGTCGGACCAATCACAACTTCAACCGTTCCGCTCCCCTCAGTCGGTACCCCGATAAAGGAGGTTGCTGCTAGCAAGGAAGCCCTGGTTCAGGCCAAGTCCCTAGAGACACGCCTCTGGATGGCAACGGGGACGAAACCCATCGGGTTTTGCCTTCCCAAACCCATCCCCACGAGAAAATCGTAAACCCATCCCCATCCCCATCACCGTGCGCGGGGCTAGTTTTCCGCCCGTCCCCTAAACCCATCGGGTTTCGGGGAACCCACGAGAAAATCAAAATATTTAAACAAACATAGTGGCGACAAAGAATAACATTTCAGCAGCATAACTTGAGCAAATTTAAACATAAAACAATAGTAGATGGTTCAACAGCTATATAGTGTGTATTTCAGCAGCATGATACCACATTTCAACAACAAAGATGATCAGATTTCAGCAACAAAGATGATCAGATTTCAGCCATAATTGGTTCAACAGGATGTGCAATTACACAAGTTCTAAAATAGAATTCTTGGTTCACAAATCACGAATAAGTAGTAATGAACATCTTATGAAACATTGCAGCAAGATAATGATAAACTTTATGATGATATGTAAAGAAAGACACCTTTATATTTGTTTTCTTATCCAATCTTGTGAACACATCAAGGCCTCTAAGATTTCGGGGGTAAGACAACTACCTTGGTCACTTAGAACTCTACCACTTGTGCTGAATGATGATCATCTTTGTATTTTTCCTTTGCCTTCACGGTCGCCATGTAAATCCATTGCGATCTCTATTCGGGATCGGAGTATTTTTCCTATCAGATCGATCTGGGTTGCGCTGCTTTCCGCGGCGCCTGTTCTGTTCGCGTGTTCCGATCGGATCGAAGGGCCTCGTCCAGGCTTGCTGCATCAGATTTTTGCTTGTTCACGGGGATCGAGGACAGGAAATCAAGCCTATCATTGCAAGTACTGTGCTAGTTGTACAGGAATCAATCAGGCTAGCATACTTGGACATTGATGCCGGTGCCTTGCTTCGGAATCAAGCCCATGACGAAGCCCGTCGATGAACTCTCCACACGCGCCAAGTCGGACAAGTTGGCCCTCATCGACCTCGCGACGGAACCGGCGTCCTTCCGCCGTGCCTCACCGACTTCACGTGGAACCCGGCGCCTCCTGTGGCGACTGTCCGTCCGCATACTCGCCATGTCCTCGCCATGACGAGGTTGCCGCTACTCGGCGAGCCGAACGAGGGCTGCTCGGAAACTGCATGTCACGCATACGCCTTCTACCGCTGCTACGACTTACAAGTCCCACCGAAAATTACTTGGAATTTCAAGGCAACTGTGCGGCCAACCTGCCGGCCGGAAGAACCAGATGCACGTGTGCATACGTGCTTTTTTGGAAGGAGTACTATGTTTTTTCTGCCAAGCCGTGGACTACTCTACCAGAAGAAACAAATTGAGTAGCTACACGAGGAGTAAGGGAGCATCTTAATGTTTCACGGAATTAAGTTGGTTATGTGAATTTATCATATCAAAGTCTTCGCCAAGTCTATCGATCGGTAACTAATTTTATTTTCACACCGTGGTATTCAATACCGTTTATGTCTAACTTGTTTAGAACTCACAGACTACATGGCTAATCACGGTTTGGAAGCTACGAATAAATTTATTTCCTGAGGAATTGATCGGTTTATTGACTAAACAAACCGGAAAAGACCAAATTAATATGTCACTGTTGAGGAAAAGGAAAAAAAAAATATCATCGATAGCAAATGGCTTATGTACTTATGATAATTCTATAATTTATTTATTGGCTGTTAAATATGAGAGTGAACAAATTGCATGGAAAATTAGTGCAATCTGGAAAAAAAATCTGGTGTGATATCTCTCGGGAAATACACATTGCTTGCTATATATTGATTATTTCTAACTCTATGCCAAATTGATCAAATAATACTGGTACTTGGATTGTTCAAAGGAAACTGCTCAACTATCTCTAATACTTGTTTTTTTTTTCATAAGCAAAATCTTATGGGTCTCTGTTGTTATATTTGAGAATCAATGTACGTGGGATATTTTTTTTTCTTTTAACACATGTACGGGGATAGATGTAATATAGTACGTGGGATAGTTTTTTTCTTTAACACATGTACATGGGATAGATGTTACGTAGTACGTGGGACAGTTTTTTTTCTTTCACACATGTACGTGGGATAGATGGCAAGGACTCCTCGAGGCACTTCATCCGATGGCTGTAAAAGTCTAATTTGCATATCTGACGGTTAATTATTATGTTTTGTAAGGATTAACGTGGAGGCTCGGTTGGTGCCTCCAATTAGTAAATATAAGGTTTTGAATTTTTAATAGCAAAAATGCTATATGTACACAGACGTGTACCCAGCCAGGCCACACAGGGGCTGAGTGGTGGGCCCTCTTGACCGGGTCAACAGCCTAGTCAGCAGAGGCTGACTGGTGGGCCCCAGTGCTGAGTTAGCATCCATTTGAATAATAAGTGCGGGTCCTACTTGCCAGTTTTAGATAATTAGATAAACAGTTTTATTAGGGTTAGTTAAACCATGTGGGGCCCGACTGTCAGTGGGTATTAGGGGGGATTAGCTCAGTAATTAGGCGCTAATGGCCGTGCCACATCAGCGACGTCATCGGCGACAAGGCTGAGCACCGGCGATGGCCGTCCGGCCGATTCCGGCGACCCTTTGGTCCAGGCCTAGGCTCTACCAAATGGGGGCGGCATTCCACATTGATCTACGGTGGCGGGAGACACGGAGGTGGCCGGAGGTGGCCGGTGTGGCAATGGCAGGCGGCGGCCGGAGTCGGACTTCCGCCGGAAACGCGACGGGAGCAGGCTAAGGAGTCAGCTGGGGGTTTGACTCGGTGCTGCACGCGCCCTGGAGCGCGCCAGTGGCTCGCGCGGGGGCTCAGGAGTACGCACGGCTTGCGTGTGGCAGTCATGGCGGCGGTGGGGCCACTGGACCGTTGGGATCGAGGCTAGAGGTGGCGCGCGAGCAAACGGAGAGGGGGAGAAGGCTCGCAAGCTCACAATGATCTCGCAGGAGGGCTCGGGGAGGCGCGGGGAGGTCGGAGGCGAGCGGATTGAGCGATGGTGGCCGGCGGATGCAGTCAGGGAAGGAGGCCGATGGCGATGGCTCGAGGGCGCTCGGGCGTATCCCAGTAGGCGTAGTCGACGAGGTCGACTGAGAGGAATCTCCCGGACAACGAGTCAAGCGCCGGTGAGCTCGTTGGCCATGGTGGAGACGGAGTCCATGGCGGTAGTGCGTCGGGTGTGTGTGCGTGTGTGATGAGCGGCGCGAGGGAGAGAAAGAGGGAGTGCTAGGGTTGGCAGAGGGGTCGAGGGAGGCCTTGTAGGGCTTCTCCGGCGCTGTAGCACTGCCGTGTTGACATCCGCGCGGCGCCATCACACTCGGGCGCGCGCGCAGTTGACACGCGGGTAGAGAGAGCGCGAGGTTAGGGACGACCGGGGGTTAACGGGCTGGGTTGGTCACTGTTGACCTAGAGCCCACCGACACAGTAGCGTTTAGGCATTTTTCTTTTTCCATCCCTGTTTTCCATTTTAGCAACTGTTTTCTATTTATTTTCGCTACCAAATTATTTTTGTTAACCGTGAAACTTTGCACATAAATCAAGCACAATATTATTAGGATGCACAAAAAGTTTCAGGATATTTGGAATTGCTTAACTATTTTTAGAAATTGAAAAGGCCAATTTAATTGCTGTTGGACCACTAAATTAATTCCCAGGGGAAATTTGGGAATTGAAATTAGGTTGGATTCATCATGACAAATACTTAGGGAATATTTGCCATAATATGAACTATTTTGATTGCATGATAGAAGAAGCAAATATTTGACATGCAATTAGGATTTGAATTGGACTTTGATTTTGGACAGGTGGCAATTTGACTTAGCAGAACATGATGACATGGCTACCATTAGAGGGAGATTACTGTAGTATGATTCTCGGGGTGTTACACCTCACTCGGAGGATCCATGGTGCATCCAGAGGCGCATGAGAACAGCTCGAAGGCACCGAGTTACGCATGCTCAGAGAGTCCAAATGGTACATGAAAACCTAACCCTAGATCCGCCTAATCGATTCTAGCCCTAAACCAGGTTTAAACAAGAAATTGCTTGGGGGTAACAACTTGTCAACTATTAGATTTTGAACGCTCACGAGGAATTGTTAGTTGGAGCACGAGGGGGGTCGCGATTGTCCTAACTTGGCGGAGCACGGCAATGGCGGTGATAGTGGGGAGAAATGCCAGCGACGATGAGAAAGAACGGCGATGGGAGGTCATCGAGCGGGTCCAGAACGGTCGTCAGAGTGGTGGGGTGCAAGGGTTTGAGCTCCGAGCGAGAGGAAAATGAATGAAGTGTTAAACCCTAGTCGCTTAGTTTTGAAGTCTATAGTCATGCACTGTTCAGAGGCTTTGAACACGCTCCACTCGAAGGCTCTGAGTTGTATATGTTAACTCTGTGAAGAGCAACTCAGTGGCTCCAGGTGAAAGCTGTTCGGTGGCTCTGAAGGTCAACGGATGAAATAGATTTTCAAAGTGCATGCACCCAGAGGTTCTAAATGAATAGTGTTTGGATATTCCAAACGATTACAGAAGGTTTTCTCAGGCAGTCCCACTCGGTCGGAGGCTCCAAACACTCCCTGTTCAAAGGTTCTGATGTGACAAGTTCAAATAGTTCAAAGTGCTAGATTTTTTTTGAATAGATAAGGACTTTAGAGAGAAAGATCTGTGGGGAATTCTTAAGGATTCTTTTTAGCAACATGAGGCTAGCTCTAAAAGATCTGCCACAAAAAAACTAGAACATGCACAAGCAATAAAGAACAAGCATATCTAGGTTTTGTGGTGACCTTGTCACCTTATATGAGCAATTGATCTAGGACCACATGATCAAGAGTCATATTGGATCCTAATACATTTTATATCTCACGTTTCACTTATGGAGGGGTAAAGAATGTGCTAAAGCATCAATATGTTCACACTTTGGTTGCATTAGCTCATTGATTGAACAATACCCCCACCCCCATGTTTCTCCGTAAATGCATGGGATTGTTTACCTTATATTAGGTGTTGGCGTTGAGGTAGTCATTTGTAGGCTCCATGTGTTTGCCTTTCTTCATGTTGGTGAACTTTTCTTCGTGGGATGCACTTACAGTACCTGTTGGGTAACGCAGTAGAAAACAAAAAATTTCCGACCTACGCACCAGCCCAGGACCACTATGGAGACTGCATACAAGGTTTGATCATTTTCGTTACCGACTCGTAGCGCAGCGGAAGTTGAGTCGATGACGATCGTCGGTGCAGATCCCCGCAGCTAGGATTTACAACCTCCCAACCGCGAGGATGTACTCCCTCATCCGCCACTCGGACAGCCCTCCGGGAGGCGGTCGGACAGTCCCCCGGACGGTGTCGTGGACAGCCCTTCGGGAGGACTCACAGAACTCGGACCGTCACTCGGACAGCCCTTCGGGAGGACACTCGAACAGCCCCTCGGGCAAAAGGACGAAACTACGACCTCTCTACGGGGTTGCACACATACGGTGCCATCTATCCGGCAGGGCTTCGCCGTCCAGAACCAGTTCCCACCGGAACCCAGACAGCCTTTCGGCACTACGAAACTATTTCGTGGGAGGGAGAGAGAATGCCAGATCATGCATGGCTTGTGTGAGAGAGTTGGAGTGGAGTTGGAGAGCACCTCTCCTCCTCCTTATATAGTGGTGGAAGGGGTGGAGGGGGCTGAAAATTCAGCCCACTAAACATGGGGAAAACATGTTCCCACAAAACAAGGAGAACATGTTCCCACCAAACAAGGGAAAAACATGTTCCCTTGTCCATGGTGTTCCCCCATGGGGCCCCACCTTCCTCCCAACACTCTCCACCATTTGTGGGGGCTGCCCCCCACCATGGGGGCCCCCCCCCCAACATTTTGTCCAGCCACAAGGGGGCTGCTCCCAAAGGGGGCCCCCCCCAAAAACAGCCCAAAAACAGCCCCCACGATCCGTGGGATCTTGTCCCCTCACGCTGGGACAAGATGTTTTCCGCGACTATTATTTCTGAAAAATTCCAGAAGGTCCCAGAACATTTCCGGCACCCTCTAAAATTATCTGGACGCGCTCTGGAACATTTCCAGTATGGTGGTTTAAATTAAAACCATCTTTGTTTACCCGGTAAACAACTCCGGCAGCTCCGAAACTTTTTTTTCGGTTTTTTCTCCAGAAAAATTCCAGAAATTACCAGACCAATCTGGCAACCTCCAAAACATTCCCAGTGCTTGCCGAAACCTTTTTGGATCAATGGTTTTATCCGAAACAACTTTTCGGTTTTACCGAAACTTTTTCAGTGTTCTCTCTCCGGAACTCTTCCGTTGTCTCCGAAACTTTTCGGTGATTTTCTCTCAGACTCCCTGTCTAGTATTCAGCAGATAGATGACCCTTAAGCGTGTGACCCTATAGGTTCGGTGAAGTATAGACATGACACGGAACACCTTCCGATCAATGATCAACATCGGAGCCGTGGACACCCATATTGACCCCTATACCCACACGAATGAATATTCGAGTGAACCTCCAGTTGCCGTGTGCTATTCCTGTTGCTTCACGATATGTTACAAATACCCGAGGTTAGACATGTAGGCATTTCCATGGATCAACAACTTGTCCACTATGCCAGTTACCTCGTTACCGGTATTGTTCTCTTTTCTCGTTACCGTGTTCTGGCATCCCTGTGATCAAATCACAAAGTGTCTGGCCAGACGATGATGGATACCGTAACACCGAGAGGGCCCAGAGATATCTCTCCATCGTCGGAGGAGCAAATCCCAATCTCGAGCTATCAAGTTACTTGACACACTTTTCCATGAACCCGTAAGCCGCCGTAATAGCCACCCATTTACGGATGACGTTTAACAAACCCCAAAGTTCATGAAGCAAGTATGAAGAAACTCGACACTCTCATGGTCTAAGGAATTTTGCAAACATTAACCATCTCTGTGTTATTAACCATTAATATGTGACGAATGTAACTCATAGCATAACATCAATTTGGGTCGATTCAACACAAATGTTCTTCTAACCCTGTGCCCTCAAAATTGCTGGCATAGACATGCCCATGATCAGGAAAACAGAACCATCATGCAATACTTGAGCTAGTCTTAGAGGCCAGACTAGGAATACATATTACCGTTTATTATTCCACACGTGCATATGAGTCTTCCTCCAAGCCTCGTTTTATTTGCAGACTCGAGAACCATAGCAGTTATAGCATGGAACATAAACCTAATTATGAACAGGGAGATAATCAATAACATTTATTATTGCCTCTAGGGCATATCTCCTACAGAAGATACTGTTTATCTTGTCGAGTTGCACTATTCTCCCACTCACCTTTTGAAAGAACCATTTTCTTCAAAAAGCATACCGTTCTTTGTGGCAAACCTATTTGCCTCGGTATAGTGAGGGAGGAATACCCAATTACTTGGGATAACCTACAAAGTAGCACTTGTCTGATTTGGAATAGGTTTGTAACCTTTTACACAAGCCCCATATTCCAAATGTTAAGAAAAGATATAGCATGGTTGGGCGTACCATACCATGGCGTCATTTCAACAGACCTAATGGAGCTCTTTTCAGTGTAAAATCCGCAGTCTCTAAAGCATCACTTTAAAAGGGATAATGGCAAATTTATTTATGTCATCTTTGATCTTACCATGTCATAAATGGTTCGATTACATCTTCACAGACTTTCCACTCACAGTGGTGTTCCAGGAGGTGTAAGTTATGAAACTCTTTTCACAACTCATCAGACATTCGCTAAACTTGTAACTCAAATATTTCTTTCTGCAATCGAATTGTAGAAACATAATTTTCTTGTTACAATAACTTCTACTTCATTTTGAAAACCTTTCAAATGATTTCAAAAGATCCAGACTTACGTCTCATCAAGTAAATATCCATATATCTACTTGAGTCATTTCTGAAGATAGATAAATCAACTACTTGCAACAACATTTATCGGACTACATACATCAAAATGTATGATCACCAATAAGTTCTTTGCTCGTTCCTTATGGCCTGTGAACGGTATTTCAGTCACTTCACTTTTCGGAGGAAAGTTGCAAGTGTCAGGTGATTCAAAATCAAACGACTTCAAAATCCATCATAATGGAATTTTCCATGCGGGTTTCTCCAATGTGACCAAATGCAGTGCCACACTTGTGTGGTATTCTTTTAGTCTTATGACATTTAGCGTCAGTGTTATGGATGTATCATATTACCATCAATATTCATAACATACGTCCCATCGATGATGGAAGTATGGCCCTCATGTTATTCATAATACTGAACAACAATTGTTCTTCTATGAACAACCCTTTTGCAACAAACATTGTGCAATGGGCTAGAGTGTGTAAAACTCTAAAATGAATTATCAAAGTTAATACTGAGGTAATGTATTATTATCAATATTCATAACATACATCTCACTCATAATGAAAGTATGGCCCTTATGTTATTCATAACACCGAACATCAAAAGTTCTCTTATGAACAACCTTCTTGCAAGATAACTTATGCAATGGGCTAGAGTGTATAAAACTCTAATTGAATTAGGAAAATAAACACAGACGGTAATACACCGATGGAAGGTACAGTAACATTTACTATGTTCTCTGTGTATACCTAAACCTCATTCCTGGCTAGTCTTTCAGGCCATAGTAGTTCTTACATCGAGTTGCAACAGAATGCAATCGAGCGGGTATCTTTGTGATTAACTCACAATACCCAAGAATCAGTGATTAACAATTTAATCATAATTCCCAAGAACTATATCTTTGACCAGCCTTCTATACATCAAAAACTTGTATGACATTCATACATGAGCTGGATATTCCAGTCTTCTTTCTCATTGCCTTTATACTTCTAACAGTTTAACTTTTAGTATTTCTCCTACTCTTAGAAGAAGCACACAACTTAAGAGTGGCATCAGCCCTGGACTTCCTAGGCGTGAAAGTTTCACTGACACCCTTCGGACACTTCCTTTCTCTTTAAGTTGTTGTTTTATTCACCTTTCATCATATGACAGGCGTTCTTCTGGATCCCTCTCTTATCAGTCTAATGCATAGTAAACTCCTTTACTAATAGTTTGCAAACAAACATTTCTTTGGATATCTCATATCTTTTAGCCTTTGTCTGTCTCTGAAAATGATTTTCAGATTCCATGAATATCACATAACTATCCAAACTTTCAAAGTTCGGGTCTCATGGAAGCAAACATATTGCACTTGACTGAAATGGAATTCCAGCTTTTGGATCGAAGGACGAGAGTCACATGATCCATAGCATAAGCGAGAGAATACTAAAAGTATGCGATAGGACAAAGTCCTTCTCGGCACTCTTGAGGACAATCCTCACATTACGTTGCCAACCGTAAAGTTTTAACCAGATATTTAACAGCTATTCAATTTTAATAGGGAAGGTGGAAACGCGAGCCATTATTCTACAACTATTTTGCAAATCACACTTAGACAGTGTTCAAAATTAATTGCACTGAGAATTAAACAAGTTAATTCAAAGTGCGCTCCCACTCAAATCAATATCTCTCATAATTGATTGTGAGTGATACAAGACCCGCATTTCCATTCAACGCCATTGAACGAGATGAACACTGATGGCGCGAACTTCAATCGGTAGGCAAACTTGCCAATCACATCTCTATGTGACTCTTGTTCATCTTTCGATGGGCGTGTTCCGAGCTCAGGGAGATCCTTCCAGAACGTCAAGACAACCAAGTGATCTCGCTGCGAGTTCTCAACTCACCCGCCTCACACATCCCTAATCGTTCGCACCCAGGGAGATCCTGTGATGCCCCGAAAAGTTAGTTGCCGTGACGGTGCTACACTTGGGAGAACACTAACTACTTGATATTTTTGTGAGAGATCACCCTAATAAAAGCGACTACCGCGCAATCAAGAAGGGTGCATCATAAGGGATAAACATCTCAGGCAATTCATAATAGCATGATATGGTATAGCCCTTTCTGACGGAGAAGTCTTGTATTTCTTCGTCTTTGGCATTCGCGTCGGTGTTCACCTTTGCGAAGATTGCCACCACCTTGTCGATGCACCAGATAATATTGCTATCTCTATAGCTAATAAAATAAGTGCATTACATAAGGTTGACACGCAGGTCATTAAAGTGCAATCATATGGCTCCAGCCATCATGCCGAATCATGACACGCAGGTCATGTTAATCAGTTTACATCATATAGACATCTCATACATAATCAAATTATTATGAGCACTACTATACCACATCATATGCACATGCAAACCCTCCTGCAAAACCAAGTTAGACGCCTCTAATCGGTTTAGCAAAAACTGGTTTTACGTGGCTTCTAAGGTTTCGAAACAAACTGAAGCTACCAACGTCCATCATCAAGCATGATTATCCAAGTCGCTAGATTAACAACGCGGGGTGTATGAAACACGAGATAATAAAATCTCGAGCCCCATACTGAACTTCGTCATACGCATGACCCCCGTGCAGATCATATCTGCATTGCCCTTTCATCTGTGAAACATCCATCTTTCATTGACTAAAGTGGAACCCAAAGAACTGTTAGCACTTCGTTGATCTGTCAATCAGCATACTCAGGAGCAGCATGAAAGGATCGCGGATTGCCAGAACTTTGTCAGATTCCGCAATGCTGTCAAGATCAGGACTACGCAAATTCGAGGGAAGCAACAAGAACATCGGGTAACAGATTTCATCTGCTACCCGCACAAATAATTTTCAGTAATAGAACTCATCTACTACCTAATTATATTGTGCAACACCCATACATCTCCATGTATTCTAGATCGCAACCTGCATCTACGCATAGCACGGCTCATGATGCCACTGTTGGGTAACGCAGTAGAAAACAAAAATTTTCCGACCTACACACCAGCCCAGGACCACTATGGAGACTGCATACAAGGTTTGATCATTTTCGTTACCGACTCGTAGCGCAGCGGAAGTTGAGTCGATGACGATCGTCGGTGCAGATCCCCGCAGCTAGGATTTACAACCTCCCAACCGCGAGGATGTACTCCCTCATCCGCCACTCGGACAGCCCTCCGGGAGGCGGTCGGACAGTCCCCCGGACGGTGTCGTGGACAGCCCTTCGGGAGGACTCACAGAACTCGGACCGTCACTCGGACAGCCCTTCGGGAGGACACTCGAACAGCCCCTCGGGCAAAAGGACGAAACTACGACCTCTCTACGGGGTTGCACACATACGGTGCCATCTATCCGGCAGGGCTTCGCCGTCCAGAACTAGTTCCCACCGGAACCCAGACAGCCTTTCGGCACTACGAAACTATTTCGTGGGAGGGAGAGAGAATGCCAGATCATGCATGGCTTGTGTGAGAGAGTTGGAGTGGAGTTGGAGAGCACCTCTCCTCCTCCTTATATAGTGGTGGAAGGGGTGGAGGGGGCTGAAAATTCAGCCCACTAAACATGGGGAAAACATGTTCCCACAAAACAAGGAGAACATGTTCCCACCAAACAAGGGAAAAACATGTTCCCTTGTCCATGGTGTTCCCCCATGGGGCCCGACCTTCCTCCCAACACGCTCCACCATTTGTGGGGGCTGCCCCCCACCATGGGGCCCCCCCCAACATTTTGTCCAGCCACAAGGGGGCTGCTCCCAAAGGGGCCCCCCCCCCAAAAACAGCCCCCACGATCCGTGGGATCTTGTCCCCTCAGGCTGGGACAAGATGTTTTCCGCGACTATTATTTCTGAAAAATTCCAGAAGGTCCCAGAACATTTCCGGCACCCTCTAAAATTATTTGGACGCGCTCTGGAACATTTCCAGTATGGTGGTTTAATTTAAAACCATCTTTGTTTACCCGGTAAACAACTCCGGCAGCTCCGAAACTTTTTTTTCGGTTTTTTCTCCAGAAAAATTCCAGAAATTACCAGACCAATCTGGCAACCTCCAAAACATTCCCGGTGCTTGCCGAAACCTTTTTGGATCAATGGTTTTATCCGAAACAACTTTTCGGTTTTACCGAAACTTTTTCAGTGTTCTCTCTCCGGAACTCTTCCGTTGTCTCCGAAACTTTTCGGTGATTTTCTCTCAGACTCCCTGTCTAGTATTCAGCAGATAGATGACCCTTAAGCATGTGACCCTATAGGTTCGGTGAAGTATAGACATGACACGGAACACCTTCCGATCAATGATCAACATCGGAGCCATGGACACCCATATTGACCCCTATACCCACACGAATGAATATTCGAGTGAACCTCCAGTTGCCGTGTGCTATTCCTGTTGCTTCACGATATGTTACAAATACCCGAGGTTAGACATGTAGGCATTTCCGTGGATCAACAACTTGTCCACTATGCCAGTTACCTCGTTACCGGTATTGTTCTCTTTTCTCGTTACCGTGTTCCGGCATCCCTGTGATCAAATCACAAAGTGTCTGGCCAGACGATGATGGATACCGTAACACCGAGAGGGCCCAGAGATATCTCTCCATCGTCGGAGGAGCAAATCCCAATCTCGAGCTATCAAGTTACTTGACACACTTTTCCATGAACCCGTAAGCCGCCGTAATAGCCACCCATTTACGGATGACATTTAACAAACCCCAAAGTTCATGAAGCAAGTATGAAGAAACTCGACACTCTCATGGTCTAAGGAATTTTGCAAACATTAACCATCTCTGTGTTATTAACCATTAATATGTGACGAATGTAACTCATAGCATAACATCAATTTGGGTCGATTCAACACAAATGTTCTTCTAACACTGTGCCCTCAAAATTGCTGGCATAGACATGCCCATGATCAGGAAAACAGAACCATCATGCAATACTTGAGCTAGTCTTAGAGGCCAGACTAGGAATACATATTACCGTTTATTATTCCACACGTGCATATGAGTCTTCCTCCGAGCCTCGTTTTATTTGCAGACTCGAGAACCATAGCAGTTATAGCATGGAACATAAACCTAATTATGAACAGGGAGATAATCAATAACATTTATTATTGCCTCTAGGGCATATCTCCTACAGTACCTACATGGGTTAGTGAAGTAAAAGGGGCCAACAAAGATATCCAAAGGACTTGGAATGAAAGCATAGTAGTAAATTTGTCCTTGGATGAGTTGAAGATACAAAGTCCCTAAATGCATGCATATGTGGAAGAAATTCAATGCACATTAGAATCATCAAGGATATATAATTCATTCCTCAACCTACAAAAGGCTTTCTCAACAAGGGGTTTATTGATGATGTCGCTAGTTGCTTGTCTATCCTAACATGCTTGAGGATAATGTCACCTTTAGATACGTGGTCTCAGATAAAGTGGTGACGAATGCCTATGTGTTTTATTCGGGAATGTTGGACGGGATTATGTTCAATTTTGATAACACTCTCATTGTCACATAGGAGTGAAATGTTGTTGAGAGAGAAGCCATAATATTTAAGAGTTTGCCTCAACCATAGGAGTTGAGCACAACAAGAACTGGCTGAAATGTATTCGGCTTCGGCGATGGATGGGGAAACTTAGTTTTGTTTCTTTGAGGACCAAGAGATTCGGGTTCTTCCAACAAACTGGCAGGTGATGGAAGTGGATTTTCCATCAACTTTATCACCGGCATAGTTGCAGTCCGAATAGCCGTCATGGTTGAAAGAAGATATTTTTGGGTACCAAAAGCCAAAGTTGGGAGTTGCAACTAAATATAGCAACGTTGTCTTAATTGCCACTAAGTAACACTCTTTGGGAGATGCTTGAAAGCTTGCACAGATGCATACACTAAGCGTAATATTGGGCCTAGATGCATGAAGATATAACATGGGACCTATCATGGAATGGTATACCTTTTGATCGATGGGGCATCATCATTGTTGAGGTCGAGGTGTCCGTTCATTGGCATCGGGGTCCCAATTCCCTTGGCATTCTCCACGCCAAATTTCTTGATCACATCTTTAGTGTATTGGATTTGAGAGAGGAAAGATCCATCTTTTGATTGCTTGATTTGAAGTCCAATGAAGATATTTAGCTCACCCATCATTGACATCTCAAATTTGATTGCCATTAGCTTTCCAAATTCATTGCTTAAAGTGGGGTTAGTAGATCCAAAGATAATATCATCCACTTAAATTTGAAACACAAAGAGCAAGCCATTAACTCACTTAGTGAAGAGGGTTGAGTCAATTTTACCAATTTGAAAACCTTTTTTAGCAAGGAATTTCTTTAAGCACTCATACCATGCCCCAGGGGCATGTTTGAGTCCATAAAGAGCATTTTGCAATTTATAAATATGATTAGGCAATTTTGGGGTTTTTTAAACCGGGTGGTTGCTTGACATAGACTTCTTCCTCAATTTTATCATTAAGAAACACACTTTTCGCATCTATTTGATAGAGATCTATATCATGGTGATTAGCGTAAGTGAGTGGAATACGAATAGCCTCCAATCTAGCTATGGGAGCACAAGTTTCACCAAAATCCAAACCTTCCACTTGAGTGTAGCCTTGGACAACCAAGAGTGCCAGGTTACCGATGACATGTCCATTTTCATCTTCTTTGTTCTGATAAACCCCACTTGGTGCCAATGATATTGTCCTTTGGATTGCGTCTTTCAACAAGCATCCACAACTTGTTCCTCTCAAAGTTGTGGAGCTCCATGTGCATAGCATTCACCCAATCTAGATCATTCAATGCTTCTTCCACCCTAAGAGGTTCAATAGAAGAGACAAAAGAGTAATACTCATAAAAGTTAGCAATTTTTGTTTTAGAGCGAGTGATTCTTCCCTCTTTGATATCTCCTAGGATTTGATTGATGGGATGGCTCTTGGCGGCATCCTTTTTGAGCCTTTGATGTTGAACTTACTTTATATGAGGTTCCTCTTATTTATTTTCTTGTGGAGGTTGTTGCACTTCATCTTCTTCCTTTTCACTTGTGGGAGCACTTCAATTAAATTTTCAGGGCTTGGATTTGTCTCTCCTGCTTGGCGAGTATGCCCTTGAAGCACTTCTATTGCTGCTCGAGGTTATTGTGGTGCTTCCCAACAAGATTTTCCCCATGCTCCTTCGTCTTTTGGTGGGAGTCATCCTCGAGGAATTTCTTGGCGTCTGCTAGGCGTTGGTTGGCATGAAGCTCACACTCTTTTAAGGAGGACTCGGCCACAGTAAACTTCTCTCGGAAGTCCTAATGCACCTCGACAAGGTGGTTCAGCTCTGCTGTGCGAACATCGGCTTCCGAGATGTGAAGAAGCAGGGCCTAATCGCGCTTCTAGAAATTGGCCTCATGGAAGGCCACTTCTTCTGCGCGATGCTTGAGGGCATACTCGCATTCATGGAGCTCGACCTTGCATGTGTCAAGGGCATATCTGCATTAAGCTATCTCCGCAAAGGCTTCTTCGGCTTCAAAGGCAGCTTGCTAGCGCATGTTTTGCACTTGCTTGCACTCCCGGCAAAGGGCTTCACGGTTCTCCTTGTTCTGTTGGATCATCGGATGAAGTCTTTCAAGGAAATCCCCATCGGCCTTCTTCAGCTTCGACTCGCCTGCAGCCATGGCCGTTTCGTAGGCACGGAGATCTTCCTCGAGCTGATCAAGGGCTTTGTGCATGGAGATGAAGGCGGTGGAATCAGACATAAAAGCTCGCCGGGGCCGGCTGCTCTCCACACCGTACTCTATCTGGCGCCTAGTCATCCCCGAGGAGTAATGTGGAATCTCTCTTGCTCCTTCCTTAGGCTCCCTGGTGGCCTTGTGCTCCTCAGTAGGACTCCTGACAAAGCCCAGGCCTAGTAGAGAAGGAGGAGATTCCGCTTCGGTTGCCTAGGCGACATTGGGCTGCGGCTCAGGAAACCATGTTTCCATCGCCAAGGACCGATGCTCTAGCATTGAAGTTTCTGCTTACACCTCTGGGGGCTGCATCATGTCCGTCACCAGGGGCTGGTTTTGCTCAAGTACCACTAAAGTCTCTGGCTATGGTGGGGGAGAGTGTGAAGGTCCCGCTGATGCGTTCTCCTCGGTACCAGCCATGCTGCAGGTGCCTCATGAGAAGGGTTCTCGGGGATCTCCTTCTCGGGTGGCACCCCCATCACCTCGACGTCGTCAACTTGCTAGCCAGGGACCTGCTCCCCGGGAATTTGCTGCGCGGGGCTCTGCTACCCAGACACTTGCATTGCCGAATCATCCACCACGACAACCTCCGGCACCTCCAGCTCGGGGGCTCGCTGCTCAAGACTTTGCATTTGCTCTGGGGCTCACCATTCAGCAACGACTTTGCCATGTTGGCAAGCTCGGCTGTGAAATCTACAGAAGTTTCACCGCCTGAAGAAAATACATCCACTGCATCAGGCCGGTCGCTCAGATCCACCTCAAGGAAGTTTTTCGGGGATTCGGTGCTATGAGAATCACCTTTCTTGGTGGCACCTGCATCCTGGGAAGTAGGCATGGACCCCATGCTTTCGGCTTCTTCAGCCGCATGAGCATCTCTGATCACAGCCTCTCTGGTTGCAGCTGCCGGGTTATCCTTCATCGCGATCTCAGCATCAGGCCAAGCGACGTTTCCCCCGGCCTCTTCTACTGGTGTGACCAATGCCTTTTTGGCCGGCTTGTTCACAACAGAGCTACATGAACATAAAAACGCGGCAAGTCAAGTGGGGGAAGAAAATCTCAAGATAAGATAATTTCATAGGAACTAAGAGTAAAGCATCCACTTACTCAGGCATGAAGGACCAGCGCCGTCTCTTTGTGACATTCTAGATCCTCGCCTGCAATGGCATCACCACCGCATCCGTGGTACATCCTTGACCTTCATCTCCCGGTCGCCCGGGAAGGCGAGGCTCTGGTGATGATGGAGGTAAGGTTTCTGGGGGTGCCTATGGCTGCTTGCTGGCCACGTTGTCCGGCTCACCCTCTTCGATTCTTAGGGCCCGCGCTGGCGAGTCTTCGTGGATTACAGGCCCTCCTTCCCAGAGACGGCCATTGCCTGTCCTGGTTTTCGTGGGAGCGCAGCGAGGAGGAGCATCTTGTGGCTGCGATGACTCCCATAACTTGATGCTCCACGCATCATAGTCTGACATCTTCTTGCAGATGGAGGCATGTTAGGAGTTCACACAGAGCGGCCCAACAGCACTTTGACCTATTCCTTCAGCATGTTCGGCTCAAAGTTGTACATGGCTCCAATGTGCAAGAGGGTATCACTACTGGAATCTGCTGCTTTGCCGTCTGCCATAGCAGATGGCAAAGGCATGCTTGGCGGACGGCAAAGCCTTTGCCGTCCGCCAGCAGACGGCCAACACTCCAGCTGAACGACTGCCGGCAAAGGCCACTTTGCCGTCTGCTAGCGGACGGCAAACAGCTTGCTTCTTTGCCGTCTGCCAGCGGACGGCAAAGACCTTGCTTCTTTGCCGTCTGCCAGCGGACGGCAAAGACCTTGCTTCTTTGCCGTCCGCTGGCAGACGGCAAAGAAGCAAGAGCTCTTTGCCGTCTGCTGGCAGACGACAAAGAGGCCAAATAGGCCAAAGTGGCTATATAGCCCCTGTTTCCTCTTATATCAATTTATTTTCACAGAAAATTATATATATGACCAATATAGCATATCCAACACATATTACCAACAGTCATGAACACATGTAAATTAAAAACTTTATTAATAATTGGAATAGGTAATACAAAGTCATATTATAAAGAATCAGAAATGATTATGTAATTAAATTTACATTTCGGAAATTACAAGAAATGACCTAAAACTAAATATCTATTTTCCTAAAAACTATCTTATTACTAAGATCTTCTCTGGATCTTCTTCTTTTCTTCCAACCTGCATAACAAAAACACTAAGAAAGAGAGAATGGGTTAGGAGTAGAAATGTAGCATTTCACTTGGTGAAATGCAATGCTGTAGGAGCCAGCACTTGAGATCAAGACAATCTTAGTTAAGATCCTGATTTTCAAAGTGATCTTAATTAGACCATGTGCGGGGCGTCGTCGTGGCGGTGGATGCCCTGGTTGTCGTCATCGTCCACAAAGGATGCCTGCTGCTCTGAATCTAACAAACAAGTAAGAGCTAGTGTTGTTGATCTAGTACAGAAATTAAGCAAGCTAGTATAGGAGACACACGTGCTGCTGCTAGTATCTACAGAAAGCAATCAAGATGCCTGTGTGTGTGCTTGAGCAAGCTTTGTATGTACAGTCCATGGTTGGGCTCTAAAACTAACAGAGCATGCTAGCGTCAACAGAATCAATCACAAGGTTATTTTGTTGTTGTTGCTAGCACTGCTAGCTGTATGTGTTGATCCATCCATCCATGGATCTAACTAATGTTGTATCTCTAGACTAAGTGCAGCAACACAAGAAGAAGAACTAAAACTGTGGAGCACATGTGTACGTATACTCATCCATGTCAAACTGTACCAAACCATCCATACATGGCCAGATTGCAATGGAGCGGATTTAACACAAGACATAAACAGCAAGGAATATAAATTCCACATGGCATATGAATCAGTAATTAAAAGGACTACATCCAGTACATAAGCACCCACAACACTTGGGTATATATCCAGTACATAAGTACAAAGCACTCACAAGCACTTGGGCAAATAAACAACTAAGCAAGCATACACAGCAAATAAACTACATCACCAATATCACGTGATTCCAAAAAAAAGATACCAATATCGAGGATATTTTCATTCAGCAAAACTGGGATACAAACGATAAATTTTGATCAAGATTTGTAATTCTTTCAATTAGCTGAATTTTGAATTTAACTACTAATTAATTTTTCTACATCATGTCATTTGCTTGGGTGTTGGGGTGGTGTGGTTGTTCCTTTACTATTGTATCCGGCCCTGGGTGTCTTGTGTGGTGGTGTAGTAAAAATTATGCATATAAACTTAGAAGGCACTCATTTCCATCCATAATAGAAATTTTCAATTTAAATGTGCACATACCTAATAGCAGTTCTTAGACAGTCCACCAGAAAAAAAGATGAAGCCATTTGGATATTTTTACAAATCATTTTATTTGCTGCATAATTGAATTTTCTTTGAGCATTATTAAATGCATGTACATGAACTGCCCATGCATAGCTACATGAAAGGCCTCAAGTTTTAAGCACCAAATACAGTCTAACTATATATTATACTAAAATCTAACCTCTCCTGATCAAATTAGTGTTCGTACTCTTAGTTTCAGTAGCTACAGCTACTCAGATACATCTCCTTCACTGAGTGCCAATAGAAGCCAATATGGAACGTTATTTATGAAGAGTCGAGGGTCCACAAATTACGTGAACCACATAACTAAGGAAAGACACAACACATTATATAAGTCGGAGCTTCGCATGCATCCTAAAGAGTTGGCCAACAGAAAGATCTAAATTTACTTCCATGTTCATTGACGAATGAGTTGTTACCTGCATGAAAGGAAGATAGGAGATACTGCTTTCATGAAATGAAAGGTACCAAGAATCCGACATATTTATGATCTTAAGTGTGATTACGCAGAACTAAAAAAAGTTGACCGATTGAATAGAAGGCCAAAGCTCTAACGTACTATAAGTTTTTTATTTATTGTAATAGTTTCTCGGCTTACATGCATGACCCATATCTAAGCGGAAAAAAATCTCAAATCCTAACACTTCACATATTTTTTTTCCGAAGCACTGACAACAATAATTGCACCATACAACTAAACATCTGATAGAATTGAACGATAAGAGCTCAAGATTAACAATGTTAGGAATGACACCTACCAGGTAGAGAACCGAAGGCCCCTAAAAATTGTGGGGAAGACCTATATGCTTATAAACTTCAATTCTCTTCTACGTAAAAGACCGAGTGATCTCACCTATTTCGGAATTAACACATGGATCAAACATGAATGAAAAGAACACATTGCTTACTTGAGATGGGCGAAACTTGTTTCAAACAGAGTACTTGGTTCCGGCCAACACTAACGCCGATGGCTCATTAAAACTAACCATTGCAGCTACCTACTATGGAGCCGTGGAGCCCCAATTTTTTCTATGTGATGCGACAGAGAGGCCATGGGGCGGCACACGCAGCGTCTCCACCATGCACTGGCTGAGTCAATCGGATGCATGTCAGCAAACCTAGGAGGAGATGGACGACATTAAGATTTCTTTCCGAGCGACCAGGTAGGGAGGGAGGGAGGGGTTACCTTGGGGGATGAGAAGAGGACGGGGGAGTGGAAGAGGAGCGTCTCCGTGGAGTCCAACACCTGCTCCCCGGCGCCTGCTTCCTCCTTTCTTCCGCGTCTCTTTAGTCCTTCCTACTCCATGGCGTGAACAGAAGCGCCGGCGCGTGAGCATCTCCGTCGACGGCGCGAATCCCTCGATCTAGCCGCCCTGGGTTGGCACGGACCATCGAGACCGAGGTCGAAGAGGCCCTAGGCGACCATGGCGGATCTGAGCGCGCCATGACCGCCGCTAGACCTGCTCGCTCGCGATTCCCTCCCTCTTGTCTTCTTGTGACGGGGAGGAGGGAGGGGAGGGAGGGGAGGGGAGAGGGTGGGTGGGTGCGGCGGCCACGGCCGGTGGCGGCGGCGGCGAAGTATGAGGGGGGGGGGGGGGGGGAGGAGGGGCGGGTGGGTGGCGGCGCCGATGTGGGGATTGGATCGGGGATGCGGACTGATTTCGGTGGGTGGGGGTTCCTCTCCTCTCGCCCAACAAAGTTAAGTTTTTTTTACCCGCAAAAAAAAATAGCCCACTTCTTTGCCGTCTGCCAGCAGATGGCAAAATTCTTTGCCGTCTGCTAGCAGACGGTAAAGAGGTGGGGCTGGTGGGCCGTTACAGCGCTGGACCCTACCCACCTCTTTGCCGTCTGCTGGCAGACGGCAAAGAATTGGCTGATGGCAACCAGGTTCTTTGCCATCAGCCAGCTCTTTGCCGTCTGTTTTCCCAAAGCAGACGGCAAAGAGCCTCTTTGCCGTCTGCAAGCAGACGGCAAAGAGCTGGCAGATGGCAAAGTAGCAGATTCCAGTAGTGTATCGTTGTTGTCGCCGGAATAAAACCAGGCAGCGCGAGCTCGAGATTGCAGCAGTGCCAGACGCCGTCGCAGGAAGTCCACAATGACCATATGTGCTGTCAACCCGGTGTCATGGAGCCACTTGATCCTCACCATGGCGTCGATGAGCTTACCGTCTGTGCATCCAGCTTCGACCATGACCTATTGCGCATTGCCATGGCATCAGGAATGCCAAAGTGCGGGCTCAGGTAGCCGGCCAAGACAAAGCACTACTTGTCATGCCATTCTTCCTACTTGCTCTTCCAATCTTGGTTGATGAACTCGTTAGCCAAGTGGTTGTAGAAGTCGAAGGAGGCGCAGCCAGACAACTAGCCGGAATCCGAGATGCGAAGATAGAAATAATGCTGGAGTGATGCCATGGACGGCATCACCCCAACGAACATCTCACAGATATGAGCAAAAATAGAGAGAAGAAGGATGGAGTTGGGATGAAGTGAGAGGAGTAGAATGTCAAAGGATTCGAGAATAGCGAAGAAAAATTTAGAAAATGGAGGGACCAAACAAGCGGTTATGAAGGCGAGGAAGAGCGCCGCCTCATGTGCCCGAGGCATCGGTGGGCTTGTCGCTAGCCTAGCCGCTGTCGTGCCTGTGGGGTGGCTTGGGCCAGCCAATTGGAACCGGACCTTGTCCATGGCCTCCTCATTCAGGAATCGCAAGCGTAGAAGGGCGGGAGCCGGCCCCGCCGGCTCTGCATTGCCTTCCCGCTTTGACCGCATGGTGGTTTTCTTCCCCTTCTTCTTCGAGGGATCAGTGTTCCTCGGAGCCATGGCGGCGGTGTGTAGCTTGAGTAGCAGTATATGTGTGGAAGCGCAGGAGGTGCAGAGAGTAGAGACGAAGCAGTGTGAGCAAAGAGGTGGAAGGAAGAAGAAGATGTGAAGGATGAACAGGAGCAGCCCCGGGCGCTCTTAAAGACTCGGGGGAAGTGGGCGGTCATCCTGCAGTTAATGAAGGGCGCGGGTCTAATGACCACCATGTCCGAAATGATGGTTCGGTCTCATCACAAAGATAGAGGCGACGATTCCACTCAGCACGGGATTCAGGGCAACGAAATCTGCGGCAGAGCAAAGCAAGATATATGCTTCCTGATACATCTCCAACGTATCTATAATTTATGAAGTATTCATGGCAAGTTTACAACAATTTTATATGGTTTTGGTGCACTTCTATATGACTTTTATATGATTTTCATAGACTAACAATTTGACCTAGTGCCCAGTGCGAGTTGCTGTTTTCTGAATGTTTTTGGTTTTCCGAAAAATCCATATCAAACGAAGTCCAAATGCAACGAAACTTTTTAATGATTTTTTCTAGAAGGAAAGAGACCCGGGAAGCTTTGGGGGAGTACCAGAAGACCCACAGGGGCCCCACAAGCCACATGGGCGTGGCCGGGGGGTTGCCGTGCCATGGTAGCTTATGGGCCCCCTGTGACACATCTTTGCGTGATTCCAACGCCAAAAAATCATATATATTCAAAAAAACCCGAAAGTTAACCTAGATGAGTAGTTCCGCTGCCGCAAGCCTCTGTACCGAAGCGATCTCATCGGAGCCCTGTTCCGGCACCCTATCGGAGGGGGAAATCATCACCAGAGGCCATCTTCATCATCCCGGCGGTCACCATGACGAGGAGGGAGTAGTTCACCCTCGGGGCTGAGGGTATGTACCAGTAGCTATGTGTTTGATCTCTCTCTCTCTCTCTCTCATGTTCTTGATTTGGCATGATCTTTATGTACCACGAGCTTTGTTAATATAGTTGGATCATATGGTTTTCTTCCCTCTCTATCTTCTTGTGATGAATTGAGTCTTTCCCTTTGAAGTTTCATTATTATCGGATTGAATATCTTTGGATTTGAGAAAACTTGATGTATGTCTTGCATGTGGATACCGGTGGTGACAATGGGGTATTCTATTGAGTCACTTGATGTATGTTTTGGTAATCAACTTGCTGATTCCCGTGACCTTGGGGGATCTAGGCATATGGGTTGATACACGTTTTCATCTTCCTTTCTCTGATAGAAACTTTGGGATACTCTTTGAAGTTCTTCATGTGGATTGAATATTATGAATCTGAAGTTGTTTGATGCATATCGAATAATCAACTCACGGATACTTGGGGTGACATTAGAGTATCTAGGTGACATTAGAGTTGGTTGATGCGTATCATTTGGTCTAATTTTAGTATGAACTCTAGGGCTGTTCGTGACACTTATAGGGATGTCTCAATAGATTGATCGGAAAGGATAACTTTGAGGTGGTTTCATACCATACAGCAATTTCTTCTTATGTTCTCCGCTAGATAAAAACTTTGGGAGTGATTCTTTGTCGCACGTTGAGGGATTGTTATATCATTGAATTATGCTAGCACTTTTGAGAGATTGCACTAGTGAAAGTATGAACCCTAGGCCTTGTTTCTAAGCATTGCAATCCCGTTTGTGCTCACTTTAGTTACTTGCTACCTTGCTGTTTTTATATTTTCAGATTACAAAAACCTATATCTACTATCCATACTACACTTGTATCACCATCTCTTCGCCGAACTAGTGCACCTATACAATTTACCATTGTATTGGGTGTGTTCGGGACACAAGAGATTTCTTGTATTTGGTTGCAGGGTTGTTTGAGAGAGACCATCTTCATCCTACGCCTCCCACGGATTGATAAACCTTAGGTCATCCACTTGAGGGAAATTTGCTGCTGTCCTACAAAACTCTGCGCTTGGAGGCCCAACACGAGTCTACAAGAATAAGTTGTGTAGTAGACATCACTTCCCCTTCCACAGCCACAGGATGGCACGTGTCCTGGCCCCTGCAATATAGGCCACACCTCCAGCATCACCCTCTTCGAGATCATTAGCTAGAGGCAGGGTCGGGGGCTACTGTCGGTCCAGTGAGAACCAGGGTCCCACGAACCTGTGAAGCATTGGCCATAACAGTGCCGTCAGGCACGCTAATCTCAATTACCGCAAGGTAATCTAAGGCGAGAACATCATCCTTGAAAATGAGCCCTCTGACACCATCAATGATGTCAAGGCAAAGATCTCAAGAAGACGATTATACATCCCCAGAAGTGGCTAAGCATCGGTGGCAGGGGTCCTTCCCGGCAACTCACGTACACAGCTGTGCATGGCGCGCGGGCCTCGTCCGTGCGTCTCACCCCAGCAACCCCTTCAAGGGCCAACCGACATCCATTTAATGCATGCCATGTGCCTCTGCCGCAACCTATAGCAGTGCATCACAGCCTGTCCCGAAGATGACACTGCTACAGGGCGGTTAGGTAGAGGCCGAGGTGATCTGTCACCCTTTTTCTTACCAGAAGAGGAACACGTCGACCCACATTTTTTACCACGGACGGTAAAAAAGGTCATGCCTCCATCTCCACTCCGACAAGATGGCAGCTGACTTCACCTGACCCGCATGGCCTAGGCGGATTCGTGTCCTTGCATTTAATGTGGCACTGATAGCTGTAAACAGCTACTATGGTATACCCCCATATCCTATAAGGGGAGGACCAAAGCCATTAAAATTTGGGAGATTCAAATTTTATGGGAGATCCTTCTCCAAGAACCCCAATGCATGGAGCTCTTCTTTGAGATTACTAAGAACAAGGAGAACTGCTAACTCTCTGGGAGCTGTATTGCTTCGTCCTCCTCGAGCACCTCAGAGAGAAGAATCTTAGCCTAGACTCTAGAGAGATCTCCAGTGCAATCACACCACCATATGATCAAGAATGCAGCAAGATGTAGGGTTTTACCACTCCGGGTGGCCTGAACCTGGGTAAAAAAAAGTGTCTCTTTTATCGTTCAACATTAAAGAAGATCTTGAGCGTTTAGCCCCTGGCCGAACAAAAAAAGGGGTATCTTTTATCCCTGGTGTCGAGCATCGTACACCGACAGGTGGGCATCAATTCATCTAGTGTAAGAGTGTCCTCACCACTTACCATAACATTACCTTGGTTTGGAGAATGATGAAGATGATCATTTGAAACCTCATAGATGTCCTAGATTTCCTTCTATACCTCAGGAGCACACTCAAACGATGAGATCATTTCCAACACATCATCACTAATTCCTCTCAAGATTTCATTGATAGCTTGGGCATTGAGATAAAGAATCTCTCTCCTCTTCCAAAGTGGGATGTAGATGATCCAAAGGAGGAGAGTATCCATGTTCAAGAATATGCATTATGTCCAAATCCATTTCCTGAAATACATCAAATATATAGGTTTTCCAAGCATGATAATCATAGCCATCAAAGTAGATGTCCTTGTAATGATAACCCTTTCTAGAGTCCATATTCTCCTTAGGCGATGAAACCAAAACAAGGAAACCTTGCTCTGATACCACTAGTAGGATTGTTTGGAGTCCAGGGAGGTGAATAGACTAATACAATAGCAACTATTAAGTTGATGGCCCATTTTAACTTTAAGCTAGTTTGCCTAAAACACCCTACACATGCAAGACTATGAATTTAAAGAGTGGAAGCAAACTGGCATGAAAGTAAAGGGAGTAAGGGAAAGAGATCACAAACGCAAGGATTTTTCTTGAGGTTTGGATTATTGACACAATTCTACTCCTCGTTGGTGAAGGTTCAGGCACAAAGTCCTAAGGTGCACAAAGACCTCGGCAAGGGGACCCACAAAAATCCCACAAAGCTCTTGCCCACCTTTCTCAACATGGTTTGATACCACAAAGGTCAAAGACTCACTTGGAGTAGATCTTCACACAAAGTAGGCGATCTTCGGCCTTCAAAAACTTCTTGGTTCCCTCACACCTTGATGGCCCCCAAGAACATCTAGTCAATCTAGGAGGCGTGCACCCTATAAAAGTAACAAGATACTAGTAGCTAAAGGACCAAAGACTATCTTCTAGGGGGGTGAATAGACGTAATTAAATGTCTACACCACTTTTAATTGGCAAATTTTAAGCTTTTCTACTAAGGTTGCTTAAGAGCCCTAAACATGCAAGTCTACAACAAGATAAGCATGCGGAAGCAAAGCTTGCAAGTAAGTAAGAGTAAGAGTAGAGATTGCAAGCATGGTGATGCGATGATGTTTTCCCATGATTCGGATAGTTGGCGCTATCCTACATCCATGTTGATGGAGGTTTGAACCACCAAGGTTCTAAGACCACAAAGGTCTCGACAGGATCATCCATAAAGAGCCCACAAAGCACTTGCCCACCTATTCCATAATGGCTTGCATGAAGAAGTCTCACTCAGGTTGAACTTCCACTAAGAAGGCGATCATCGAGCCTTGTACAAACTCTTGAGTCATTCACATAAAGATTGAAGGCTCTCATGTGACTCATAACCATCTAGGATGCGCACACCCTCCAAGGGTAGCATGCAAAGCAAAATCACTTGGATGAACTACTCAAAAGATCTTCATTCAAACTGTCTGAAGAACCCATAGGATCTCCCTTACAAAGATAGGCTTGAAGCTAAGAGAGATGGAGCACAAAGAGGGGGTTCAAGAAGGGACGGAGCTTGGCCTTCAAAAGATTCAAACTTCTGCTATCAAGGCTCTCACAAAGTCTCACATGAAATGTGCAACTTGTCTCAAAATGGCTCACCCACCAAAGGGGTGTGGGGGTCTATTTATAGAGAGAGCGGAATCTGACCGTTATTCATGAAATAGTAACTAGCTCGGAAGTACTGGAGAAAAATCCTTGACACTACTGGCCGTGTTAAAAATTTGAACTGTCAGAAGGGAAACACACGTCCCCGAAAGTGCATGGCACATCAGAGGTATCGGGCTACCCAGTAAGCCTCTTAAAGATCCAAGCACTATGAAGCATCAGAAACAAAAAGCTCAGAGGTACTAGAGCAGAAAGGTAGCTCATTTTTGTGAATAGAACATGCTCATAAGTACTGGAGAAAAATAAGTCTTCAAGGTATCGGGGTCGACATAGTAGTTCTCAAAGGAAAACAGTGAACAAATGGCTAATTCTCAGCTCGCAGGTACCGGGTGGATTTTCTCAGGAGTACCGGACCTATACTAAGTCTCTCAACTAAAGCAAAGTAGGAGGAGCTCAAAAGTGCAAGAGAAAATTTTATGTTTGGAGCTATTGGAACTAATAGAGGTGGTTTGAAAGAAAAAAATAGCTCGGTAGTACTGGGAAAAAGTTCTCGTCGGTTTCGACGCTATAGGGTTCACTTAGTAGACTCACTCATTCCTCACTAGCTTGGTAGTACCGGGTAGAAATACTCAGAAGTACCGGGTTAGTGGAAAATAGAGGAATTTGAGTGGAAGAAGTGGAAAACTTGGGGATTTTGGTTGAGGATCCTAATTTGGAGTCCAACTCTAGTTATTTTGCTTGTGTCCCTCTTAATAGTACCATTGTCCTTAAACTCATTGTGAATCTTGGATTCACCATAAGCCTGTAAAATTATACACTATGAGCTGAAGGAACAATCCACTTGTTAGTACAAAGGTAGGGGTCACGAAAAATGTTTCCACTCACCAATGAGGAATATTTTCCTGAAATAAACTTGATAAAATATTAGTCCTCTAAATTTCCTTGCCATTAATCTCCAAAACCCAAAGAAGGGTATAATATGCACTTTCAATCTCCTCATTTTTGGTGATTCATTACAACACAATTGAGTATAGCATGGAATGATTTAAACATGTGAAAGTTTAGTTACTTGTCATATGTTTAGAGCTCCCCCTATTTATGTGCATTATTTGAAATTTTCTTTTGGAATGCAAATACACATATCATTAGGTAGTGTGGGGAAATCAAGCATATGACACAATCCATGGGAGTGCATTGTGTGTTCATAAGATAGAGATACCAGTTGTAAAAACAACATATGCAAGAAGAGATACCAATTCAAAACTAGAGTACACAATATGCACATACAACAAGCATGATATCATCAAGTTTGTTAGTTCAGAGCACAATGCCAAGTGCAGCTCAAGCTGAAAATGTGCTAGAGGGAGCTACTACAGAGAGAACTTTATAAGAAGATCAAAGTTGTAAAGACATGGTTGTGTACCACCACCACCTTCAAGTGGTATTTCTTAAAGTGATCAAGCAAATGCTGAGATTGCTCAAGGACAAGAAACTCCAGTTGAGCCAAGTGCTCATGAAACAATTGTTGAGCCAAGAGCACAAGGAGAAATCTTGCAAGAAAATTTTATAGTGGAAGAAAAGGAAGTTGCAAGTGAGCCAAGTGCTCAAATTGAGAAAGATGCTCAAGATCCTCAAGCAAATGTTGAAAATGAGGAATAGATGCTAGCAAAGTGAGCTCAAGTAGCTCAAGATGAAGGTTTATCAAAAGCAATGAATGAAGAATTTAAAAAGACTAAGAAGAAGCCTGCAAAAGGCAAAAGGGAGAAAGAAAACCCAAGCTACTCCAAGGACAAAGAAAGGCAAAGACCCTATTGTTGAGGAAGAAGATGTTGAAGAGGCTAACAATGCAGAAAAACAAGAAAAGTTGTGTCACACCCCAAATTTTAATAAAGGATTTTTGCAAATAAAACTTTGGCAAAAATGATTTTTGTTAATTAAATTAGATCTTTTAATAATTTTAAAGTCATTTCTCCTTCCTCTTTCTACTTACAGATTTTATTAACGAAAAGTATGGATTGTGACGCCCCCGGCTCAATTGTGCACTAACCATACACGCAAATGTACACGATCAAGCCTAAGGACTCACTTGAAGATATCACAACACAACTCTAAAACATAAATAAAGTCATACAAGCTTTATATTACAAGCCAGGGGCCTTGAGGGCTCGAATACATAAGCTCGATTACAAGCGTCAGCGGAAGCATCAGATATCTGGGTACAGATATAAAAGAGAGACAAATAAGCCTTTAAAAAGGCGGGGCAAAACAAAAGCTACGATCGAAAAGGCGCAGGCCTCCTGCCTGGGACCCTCCGAACCTACTCCTGGTCGTCAGCCAGCTCGTAGTAGTAATATCCATCCTCGGGGTAGTAGTAGTGATCATCGACAGGGCAGCTAGCTCCGGGGCTCCGTCATCTGGTCGCACCAAACAGATATGGGAAAAAAGAGGAAGCAAAGCAACCGTGAGTACTCATCCAAAGTACTCAGCAAGAAAGGATCTACACTACATATGCAACATTATCAAAGAAAGGCTGTATATGTGGACTGGGCTGCAGAAATGCCAGAATAGAGAGAAGGCCTAGTCCTATCGAAGACTAGCATCTTCAGCGGTCTTGCAGCATTAGATGAGTGTAGATCAGCACAATATATAGTAGTAGTATTAATAAGTCTCAACCTCACCCAGAGATCCTTTCACGACTCCCTACGAGAAAGCAATCCCAGAGCCATACTATCCATATCTCATCACAGGTATCCAGTTCTAGTTGTATCGAACGGGATACAACTCCGAGCGTCCGTTACCGAGGATCCGGCTATGCATAGATGTTTTCTTCCCTGCAGGGTGCACCAACTTACCCACCACGCTCGATTAACTCCAGCCGGACACACTTTCTGGGTCATGCCCGGCCTCGGCCAAACGATACGCTTCAACCCGACCTAGGCTTAACAGAGAGGTCAGCACGCCGGACTAAACCTATGCGCCCAAGGGTCTTGGGCCATCGCCCTGGGAACGCCTGCACGTTGCGAGGGCGGCCTTGAGCAGACCTAGCAACCCACACTATCAAGGCGGTTGCTTAACGCGGTCCAACCTGGCGTGCGCCGCTCAGTCGCTAACGTCCATTAAGCTTCGGCTGATGCAACGACGCAGAGTGCCCATAACTGTTCCCACATGATGGTTAGTGCTATCGGGCCAGAGGCCGACTCGGATCAAATTTCCAAATCGTTAGTGAATTAGGAGCGCACGGTAACGAGCAAAGACTCACGATCGATGTGACCCCGTCGCCCCATCTCGAGGACTTGCTGCAAGGGCTAAGAATGCCCGGCCGCGCCTGGTAATTATCTCGCGGGCACCCTCCAGGTCAACCCATCTCCACATCACTCGCATCACATGCTCGCGCGGGTACCCCTCAGGGCCGACCCGACTTTATCATGGTTCATCGTTAAAGTCATAGTAACTATGTGTCCAAACACCAGGGGGAAAACTGAGGAATCACCCTTGACGGATTCCACCTGATGTAGTCGTCAAGGTGAACTTAGGAGGAATCACCCTCGAGGTTCACACTTCAGGTGTTCCACGACGGTGTCGTTATCGGAAGTGGTGTAGGAGGAATCACCATCGAGACCACAACTAAATAACTACCCTACAGAGTTAACATCAGAACTACTAAGCGAGGTATCACCCTCGTCACTCGATAGTAACGCTGCAGTATCATACAACTAAGGGGGGTGATATGCGGTGCCGGGGCCTGGTTGTAGATCACGTTGATCGAGTCGTCTGATAATCCAGCGGGGCAACTAGGACAAAGTGGGGTCTCTGGTGGGTCTCTATCCATCCTATACTAAGCAGTTTAGGATAAACAGGTAGGTATCAACAGCAGTACAAAAACAGGCTATGCATCAGATATAGGATAAGCAGTAGCAGCAGCAATTTCTAATGCAAGCATAAGAGAGAAAGAATAGGCGATCTCGGCATGTTCAAAGGGGGGGTGCTTGCCTGGAAGCTCTGTTGCAAAGGTCTGATCGTCAACGGTGTAGTCGATCTCCGGATCTGCGTCGGTCTCAGGGACTACGTCGGTGTCGGGGTCTACCGAGAGAGAAGAGGTAGAGGAAACAGATAAATACACTGCAAACATATGCAACACAGAGCATATCATGCTAACGTGCACTGCAGGGTTGCCTAAAGACATGTCTATATCATTTTAGTTATTTTGGGATTAAAGTTGGATTTATTAGCCGGTAGTTATGCACTATTCATCTATCGAAAACAGGCTAAAAGTTGCGGGAGGTCCCGACACGGAAACAGATGGCACGGTTGGATTCATCTCGTTTTTCTGATCAACTTTCATATAGAAAGTTTTTCGATCCGAGCTACGGTTTAATTTCTACAAATTTTCAAAGATTTAAATAGTTTATGGACTTATTTATATTAACAGGAATTTCCAGAAATGGAATATGATGTCAGCATGGTGTCAGCATGAGGTCAGCAGGTCAACCGCAGCTGTTCAGGTCAAACCTGACAGCTGGGTCCCACCTGTCATAGACAGTAGCTTAACAGAGATAAATTAAATCTAAGCAGAGCTTAATTAGCAGTTGGGCCCCACATGTCAGTGACAGTAACTACCACATCAGCGGTGTTGACCAAGTCAACTGGGCTGTGGGACCCATTGGCAGTCTCACATGGGAGGCCCAAGTGGCGGCCACGTCGGACGCACGGAACCCAATGGTCACCATGGCTTCGCCGATGACGAGCGTGGGCGGCGGATTGCTCGGTCGACTGTGGCAGCGGCGGCTACGGGACGCGGGTGAGCTAATGGAGAGGGGAAAGAGGAGCAGGAGCTCGCTGCGAGGTCGTAGGGGGTCGCAGCGGTCTCGGGGAGGGCTCGTTGTCGCCGGAATCGACGGCGAGGCCTTGTGGCCGTAGGGGGAAGAAGAGCGCGATCCGGCGGGGCAGTGCTCCCCAGCTCAAGCCGAGGGGCGAAGCCGTCGTGGACGTCGGCGGCGGTCCTCCTGGACGCCTCGGCTGACCGTGGGGAGGCCAGTGGCCACGGCGGTGAGGCGGTGCGATGACAGCAGTGTCGGGACGGCTTCGGATCGAGGTGAGAAGCGAGGGGAAGGGGAAAATGGGGCTAGGGTTGCGACGGGAGAGAGAGAGGGGCCGAAGGGGGTCCTTATCCGCATCGGGGACCGGCGGATGCTCGACAGCGAGGCGATCGGCGCCGGATGCGCGCGCACTTTGACAACTGCCTGAGGAGGGAGACGACCGCCTAGGCGGGCTCGGCCTTGCAGTGTATGACTTGGGCCCGGGGCCACAGTAGCAGTTAGGCCTCTTTCTATTTCTCCTTTTCTGTTTTCTGTTTTAGCTTTTATTTATTAATAGAGAGAGAAAGGGAATTATTTAGGCAACTATTTCACTTAGGAAAAATAGGGAAGGTGTCCCATTAAATCCTTGGTGATTTTAGGCATTGCCTCAAATATCTTAGAGACCTGCAGAATTCATTTGTATTTTGCAAAAATGAATTTGCAATTTTAAATTGCTGAAATAGCACTGTTTAAATGCTACTGCTCATTTTAACATAAGGGAGATGTTGTTTTCCTTAACAATAAATTGTTTTGAAATATTTGCTAAATGATGAACATTTTTGCAGCAATATTTGAGCAACTTCAAATTTCACTTGCATTTGAATTTGAATTCAGTGGCAGAATTGGAACTGAGATAATAATCCAATATGATTAAGCTTGTAAATCAAGATGACTTGGCTCTGATCATAAGGGATTACTATAGTGTGATGCTGGGGATGTTACAAATCTCCTCCACTACAAGAAATCTCGTCCCGAGATTTAAGTGAGGAAGTAAAGGGTAACTTCGGGAGAACTGACCTTGGTAGGGTGGAATATCTGGTGGACAACTCAGGGATTGTGGCAGAAGTATCTCTCGGGTTGAAACTTAATAAAACATCGAGAGCAAAGTATGAAGGTATAATAGGAAGTTTCAAGCGAATGGACAAACGATTGATACCTGAACAGAGTGTGAGAAGGGGGTTTAGAGCATCGAGAATAGATCATCTCTCGGAGGGTGGCTCATGATAACACACTAAACCAAGGGCATAGGATACTTCGGAATCAAGGATATACAGGAGAGTCAGGTTCCGATCCTGTGGAACAGTGATGAGGGTCGATCAAGAGTAGGGAGAACGGTGACATCTTACCGGTCTGGACAACAAAGTAGGTCAGAGGATAATCTGTCAGTTATGTTGGCGACAACATCGGTACCAAGGGCGAGGGACGAAGAGAACCATTTTCCTGCCGCGCGCCAACTGCCCAACTGCCTTCAGTTTGCTTCCGCCCGCCCGCCCGTCCCTTGCCCGCCTGACGGCTGCCCAACTCCGCCGCCGGCAATTCGCCCAAAATCGCTGCCGCCATCGCCTGGCCGCCCACTTCCAACCCCGCCGCGACTCTGCCCGCCTGTCCCCTGCCCCCTGCCTCGCCGGAGTAGCGACGGCTGTCCCCCGCAGCCGCCGATTCGATTTCGTCCACCGCTTCAAATCAAAGATTCGCTGGAGGTCCGGCTACCGTAATGGCGTCGACGGCGCGGTCGTCGACGGGCTGGGCTTTTTGCTAGCCTTTGGTATATCATGACTGCTTGCGTGATCATGCATAACATGATCATTGAGAATGAGCGTGGACAGGATTTAGATTACTCCTATGATCTTATGGGCATATGCATTATGCCGATGAGAAAAGAGGAGTCAATCAGACGTTTCATGAAGGTGTACAATGAAATTAGAGACTCCGATTCGCACGATCAACATCAGAAGGATTTGATGGAGGAGTACTGGAAATGGCATGGCGAAAGAGCCGCCTAGTTTCATTATTTGTTTGTTGTATTGTGCAAGAACTTTATTGTATTAGTGTTGCATTTGATGTTGTGGATTTGATGAATTATGTAATAATTTGATATTGTGCACATGTGAATTTTTAAATTGTTTTCAGGATGTTTTTATTTGAATTTGTGCGGCTTTACAGCAGCCGCGTGGCCGGCGGCCGGTTTTACATCTCCAGTTTGCATCATCTATTGGAGTTGATCTTTTACATCTCTAATATACATCATCTGTTGGAGTTGCTTATTTTTCAAGATGTAAAATGCATTTTTTGGAGATGTAAATTTTTACATTTTCTGTTTTACATCTTCAAATTTGCATCATCTATTGGAGATGCTCTATTTTACCGTTTTTTGCCGGTTGTGGCAACTTTTAACCTTTTAAAAAAAATTATAGCTCTGAGCGAGCTTGTACTAGACCGCAGACCTGTCGGATACTTTGCTTAATAATAGGGCTGCATGCATCTTTCTGATGCAGAGGTTGGGGGTGATCCTCCTTTTCTAAAAAAAATTAAATTTTGTTTTGGAGATGTTCTAAATATCCATGAGTTTTTGGTAGAAACAAATTAAATGCTATCTGTTGAGGAAGGGGTCCCCTCGCTACCCGGATCTGCCAGTGCCCTGAACTTAGTGAAAAATCTCCATACACCGAGTGATGACTCCGCACCTGCATGGAGCGCCAACTCCACGGGGCACCTACTCCGCTCATGCATTGGGCGTCATCTCCGCAACAATGGGAAGCGCCACCTGCCTGGAGCACCTATCCGTGCACATGCCTGGAGCTTCAACTTCTTACCAATGGGAAGAGCTAACTCCACGGAGAACCTACTCTGCACACACATGGGACGTCAACTCTGCGCCTATAGGAGAGTCAACCTCCCACCTGTGGGAAGCATCAAGCCTGCGGAGTGCCAACTCCGCGCCTACGGGGAGATTCAACCTCGCGCCTACGTCCAACCTGCGTTGAGATGTGTGGGAAGCTCAAACCTCGCACCAGCAAGAGGTTGAGCATGGAGTAGGACCCACCACATATTCCTGGGATATTCTCTGGGGAAAGGACCAACTTGCCCCCGAGCATTAATGCATCCAGGGGTAGTGTAGTAAATTGCCAAGGGCAAAGTTGTAACTTCCTCTACCCCTCCACTTTCCCTATAAATAGAGGAGACCCCCTCCTTTGAGAGGGGTCAAATTTCTAAAATAAAGAGAGCCTTGTTTCCTCCCTTGCCACATTTGTTGGTTTCTTGTTGCTTGCTGGTCTCCTCGCGTCGGGTCATCGACGTACGCGGACGCGTGTCTCTGCCTCAAGTTTCCAGCACATCCCATGACGGTCTTCATATCCGGATGAGGGGTGCCACAAGTGTATTGGCTAGCCTTTATGCTATGACAGTATGGCTAATTAATTTTGCGTTGGATGTGCCCCAACCTAGGGTTCTAAATATTTACTAAAATAAATATAATTTGTATTCCATTTAAAGGGTTTTCTCTTACAAACATATTGCATGATTTGTCGTAATGGTGGCCTTCTAACCCTAATCAATTCTTATTGCATAAAAAGTAATGAGATCTAAAAAAGAGAAAATATGCAAATATAGTTAGATATCCGTGTTCTTAAATCATTCATTGCATGATGCATTTCTTGCTTTCCTATGCTATTTCTGTATTGGGCTGATGACAATCGTCATCCATGTGTGCTTATGTCTATGTTAATTAGGAAGCCGGCCTGATTGTTTGCTTCCTACCAGCATGTCTAAATTGGAAATTCTGTCAGCTTTTTCAATTTCTGTATTAATCCTGCTTGGTTCCAAGGTTGGCACATTTACCAAACAGTCAGCTTGGTAAGCTATCAACAACAAAAAAAGGTTGGCACATTCAACATAAAAAACCTACAAGAGAGTTAAAGATTCTTATAATATGAGATGAAGCAATTATGCCCATATATTAATGTTTTAGTATCGAATATTTTGAAATCAGGCAAATATAAATTATATTCCTTCCTTTTTCTTTGAAAAGTGTGTTTTGATAAAGCATGGGTAGGAAAGAGGTTACAAGACAAACGAAATGAGAATGATATTCGTGGTTTTGTTGTCTTGGTAATAAGAGAAATAACTATTATAGTGACTGATTACTCATTAAATTTACTTGCACAATTTTAAGTTTTTAAATAGAGTTGGGAAAAACATGTTATATTTTGAATTGGATGGAATGCAAATCAAAGTGTCGACATCGTTCCCATGCATCCAAATGTATATGCATTTTCTCTACTGTATATGGGTAAAATGGATGTCCTTTAAGTCCACCCCCCAGCCCCCCCCCCGCCCCCCCCCACACACACACACACACAAATGGCTGTCTTTAAATGTTGTTTTCACTTGGTGCTTGAACTTGGCGGTTTCTTATTTTATCCAATCAATGGACAGACACTCCTGAAGTACAGCTATATGTATGTACCTGTAGTGTTCCTGAACTTATGGCCCAAATCATTAATATTCGGTAGATACCATTCCTTGTTCAAAGTTTCCAAAATGTTGATTGAGGATGAAAATTTTATTACAAATTATGTTGATTCAGCTTCTGTTCTTATTTTGTTTTAAAGAGATCAGCAGATGATGGATGGTAACATGCAAGCTTAAATATTTTCCGTGCTCTTTTTTTTTCTCTTTACTAGAAGCATTAGGTATTTTAAGACAAAGTATGTCCATTCCTTATCCTTATAAAGCGGCGTGTTATGTTGTTTAAAAAGTCATATTTTTATTGCAAGTATTTTTCAGTATTTTTTCGTGAAAGAATGCAACTACAACTACCATGGAGGAAAAACGGAAGTCAAGCAAGTGAAGCTAAACTCCCTTGGTCTACCACTTCGTCCTGTAAGTCTTTCTTGAAATCTAGTTCATGTTGTATTACCTTGACCACCAAAGCTCTGTCAGGCTAATCATTTCAAGGTTTTCTTTCATCCATTCCTTGCACTACAAACATATTAGTGCTTTTAACACTGATATTTCATAAATTACATTTTTTGGGGGTGAAAACCTGGTGCTTTTTAACCTTACAGGGTACAGGACTGTGTACATACTATATGTATCGTGGAATATGCAAATTTGGCACCAACTGCAAGTTTCACCACCCAGATCCAGAATCAAAACATGTGAATTGGACTGCTTCATGGCAGGCTATTCAAGGATCATCTCAACTGAATTTTTCATCAGAGCTTGTTCAACGAGCACTGGATGGGCAATCTGTTCCGTTAGTTACATCACTAACTACTGGAACGTCAGATCCTTGTCTAGAAAGGAGTGGATACCAGGTAAACAATATGGGGCTGTCTATTTCTATGTTGCCTGATTTTTTTTTAAATCTCAGACATATTTCTTAGCCTTTGAATCAATATCCAACCATTATCATTGCCGTCCCATTCCATATATATAATTAATCTATGTTAGATAGAATTTGAGGAATTGATTAACCCTGATAGAAAACTGAAAGACAAAAAATATCTTAGTTAGAAATAATGATTGGAGAAGATGAACCCTAATTGCAAAGTGAAAATATTAAAAATTGCAGCAACATTTTGCTTAAATTGCATATTTATTTGGACTGTAATTTTAAGCTTAGTACTATGCATTTTTAGATGACTAAGATTCACAAAAATTTCAGGTGACCCAAAATTAGCAAAACCGAAACAGTATTTGTCATTCAAAACATTTTCTTCTGCTTAATGCAATTTGAACATTCTTGTTGTTGAGGTGATCGAGATTTTGCTGACTTAATTAAAACTTGTTTTGAGTAGCAAACAATAGTAGAAGTTTATTATTCACCTTAAAAGCGTATGCATATTTAAGAGTAGAAACATTATGAATCTGAACCATCGATCACTCTCCGGGATCCAACACAAGAAAAAAGTATATCCAACTCTTCAAATTCTAGAGGACTTGCAATTTATTGTACAGAGATGTTGATATGCCAGCTTTCAACATTTGTTCCTTAAAAACCCCAACTCGTGAGACATTTTATCACACCTTTTGATCTGCACAAGTAAATCCAGAGCAGCAAGAAAATAGTGAAATATGGCGTAGTAAAACACATGAGCAAATAGTCGTGCGAGGACATTAGAAATTTGATGAATATGCATGTCGAGCAGACTATGATTTAGGAAAATGTCACATTTATATCATTTGCTAAAAGTGACGCTCTAATTCATCATTGGAAAAGGGTTAAGCTTCTTCGAGAAGGAGGGAAAATAACAAGGGGCTTGTTCCTTGATTTAGATTTCAAATTGTTGTGACAAGCTCACAACAAATATCACAAATGTACGTCGCTGTCGAATCTTTGCGGTCAACCTTTTAAAACGTTGACCACTAATATCTATGAAATAATTTCATTCGATTTGTCTTACAAAATTCTTTCATAATATGCATATTTGGTAACATATTACGATTAGAAATTATAGTCAAAGTGTTAGTTAGAGACCCTGAAAAGGTAAAAAAGACCCACATTTTTTATGGGGTGAGTCAAAAGGTTCTTTGGTTTGCATTGCACTTTAAAATGCATTTAGGCCGTCCAATTAACTATGTGTGGAACAAAAGATATACTATTTATTCATTCCTTGCCTTTCCTAGGCTGACCTTTGTAGTATTCCGCTCCAGCATGGAACTCACGTTTCCAGACTGCTAAACGTGTCCAATACACACGGGATCAACTTCTAGAACTGCGTGAGGTATTTGTTTTGTCGTGACTTATATACTACTCATTCTGGTTATGATTATCTATCTTCTTTTTTCATCAATGAAATTATTCCTATATAGGACATTTGGTTAGCTTAGCGAGACACCCAATAATGTGGCTACACAAAATTCAATTATTTATTTATTTATTGGATTTATGAATGAATAAATGAGCTGGTGACCTTTATCAGCAGACATCCTGTATATTTTGCATATTCTATATTAAAGAAGATATGCATTAGGATTGAATTTTTGGAAGAGAGGAAATAGCAATCTAGTGTACACTTTAATTTGAGTGGACTATATATATGATTGCTTGTAATTTGTACAGTGTGTCAAGGGTGATGCATGTTGGAAAATATAGGCAATATATTAATTGCACTAATTAACAGGAAACAAAATTCGCAATTAACTAGTGATGTAAATAAGTACAGAACTAGCATAGCTTGCATGCGAATCAATATATTGCAATCATAAAATTAACAAGCATAGTTTCATATGACGACTAGGGCCCTCTGAATTAACAACAATTAGGCCCTCTGAAATAAGTGTCGGATGTTTTTTCATTTTTTTTTCTATCTTATGTATTTTTTTCCTTAGACGCAGTAAGGGCCAGTTTGCGGTTGCTGAACTGTGCTATGCTGAACTTATTTTATAAGCCGCTGTGAAAAAATAGCCGTGGCATAGCTGTTATTCGCATAGCATGTTTTTTTTCCTTCCGTGAGCTTTTTTTTTCAATTCTCATCCTGAATGTGGCATCTTCCCATATTTAATGTCTAAATTATAAGGCCTTGCACATTGTTGTGTGTATCTAAGGACATCTTGGAACTTAAGCAGGATATTGAAGTACAATTGGCTCGCAATGACTCAAATGTGAAACTCTTCCCGTCTATTAATTCCAGATGACATATTATATTTCACTTCATTTGTTCTGCTAGTTCTAATTGATGTTCCTTAGTGTTGCCTAAGAAAGGGTTATGCTATTGTTGATTCCAATTTCCATACCTTTCCCTCTCCGAAGAGGGGACCCCTGGCCAGCATCAAGATTAATTGAAACGTACCTTTATGCAAACCTATTCGCGACCATTGCCCCTTTCCTTTCATACTTATCCACCTTTTACCTAGTTTTGCTATTCGATCGAACGGTTCCAAAGATCTTGCCCAAATCTAGTCAATTTGGGCGGCTAAACCCACTTAAGCTGAAGCCTTGTTAGATGTTGATGGAAAGGGAGAAGAGCTGATCTACCAAGCAACGGTTGTTGTGCGGTGTACATACAGGCTGGTTTTGCCAATAGCGATGAATTGGATTTTATTAGTTAAACAGGCCGAAAAGACGATGGACTTTTCTATAGAAAAATACCTCTTCTAGGTTTCTCTGCTTCAAGTGCTGCTCTAATTATGTTCCTCAGTGTTGCCAGTCTTACTGTCACAGTTAGACATTGCAGCTTTTTCCTTTCCTCATTGTATTTTTTTTTATGGTTCATCATATCTGTTAGGTACAAGCTCAGTCATGTAATAGCTATGATGGGACTGACAGGCATGACTGGCGTTCAGGGTCTGCACTAATTCCCGAGGTTTCTAGTGAAGAGAAATCTTGGGACAACATCCGTGAAGCGAAAGAATTCTATGCTCCAAGTGGCAAGCAAGAGCAATTTAACATGCATGACCAATTAAGCTCTCAGCTTGATTCTAACGCTCAGGTATCTTGAGGATAAAATTTGTTAGTATTTGTTGTATCAGTAGGCTTGTGGACTGAGCTCTCTCGTCCTGCATGGATTTGTCACTGTGTACCAATATAACTCGTTTTAAAGTCCGCCGTGTGTCAGGTTTGACCATCAATATAAAGTATTACCAAGATTGACGTCAAATAGATATTACTAGGTAGTTTTTTAAGAGGTTGATGATCGAAGTGTCAGCTTTGAAACTATGCCATTGTCCAAAACGACCTATAATTGGAATCAGGGAGTAATAGTTAAGCTAAACTGCTGCACGTATGCTTGTCGTTTGGGTTGTGTACGTATTAGTAGACAATGATGCCATGGATGTGCACAGTGTGCTTAATGACGTGTACACATTGTCACATGCATGGCTGCTGAGAGCAGTAATTGATCCTTAGGCTATTTTTGCGTAAATAAAAGCAAATGCTCTGTAAATAGTGTTGTGATGCTTGTAAGGCCTTCCAAATATACGAATGTATGCTTGTATGTTATTTCAATACACGAATGCTTGCCAATGTTTAGATGATTGATTCAAATTTACACTATAATTTAGACATGTATGCTTGTATGTTATTTCAATACACGAATGCTTGCCTCATAGTAATTTATACAATAGAAATATTCAACAATATATTCAGCTTTGGTCTTTGGATGTTGACTGCAATCTGTGATACCTGAATGATTCTTCTAACATTCCAATTTATTTTAAACATCTTCCCACCCTTGATCTTGTTAAGGTTTACATCCCTTGGCCGATCCGAAGAGGCAATCTCGCTGACAGAGATGGAGTTCTTATAGCGGTGAAAAGGTATAATTGATTTGGGAATTTTTGCATTCTCTGTTAATTCCCTGGAGCTTTTTTTTTGTATAGTTTCACAATTAGAAAATGAATATCTTCATTTGTTGTATGTTGCACAGTATACTGTACAAATTGACACCTGAGAAGTTCGATCTTCTAAAGGGCCAGTTAATAGAAGCAGGAACCACTAGAGCTGATATTTTGGAGGTTTGGTTTATTCCTAGTTGTTTATTGGCTTTAATTTTGACATTTGTGATTCACCTCTGCTATGGTTATTTATTTATTCAGGATGTTATTACTGCTTTGTTTGAGAAGGCAGTTTTTGAGCCCACCTTCTGTCCGATGTATGCTCAACTTTGTTCTTATCTCAATAAGATGCTCCCATCATCCCCTCCGGAAGAACCTGATGGTAAATAGATTGCATTCACACGTGTACTACTCAACAATTGTCATGAAGTATTTGAAGGTGCAGGCAATCTATGTGCCGAGATAGATAGATTGACTGGCCTAGACCAAGAGACGGAGACACGGAATAAACAAAAAATGCTAATGAAGCTTCGAACACTTGGAAACATTCGCCTTATTGGCGAGCTGCTCAAGAAAAAAATCGTCATAGAGAAGATTGTACATCACACGGTTCAGGTACACATGCAAATCTTATATTTAAGATTATGCTGCAATTATGTATGCAACTCCCTCCGTCCGGAATTACTTGTCGCATGAATGGATGTATCTAGACGTAATTTTAGTTCTAGATACATCCATTTCTTTCCATTTCTGCGACAAGTAATTCAGGACGGAGGGAGTATAATATTGTACACATAGTGTAAACGAAACTGCACTTGACAGAAGAGTGGATTATATGATATTAGATAAAAAGAAGGGAAAAGTCCATATTATATGGCAATGGCAAAGTCTGATTTTTCTGTTTTGGGTAGGTACGTATACACTCAATCTAACATGTATCAATTTTCCAAATTTATATTCGATGTACATAAGGTGGAACCAAAATGACAATCTTTTCTCCAAAAATAATTCATTGACATTTCTCATGTACTAGCCCTGCAGCATTTATTGTTTCTCTGTCATAGTACAAGTGGACGGTACAAATACTGTGTAGGTGAAACCACACTCATAAGTTACATAATATAGATACTAACCCTCCACTCCTTCATATCATGACACAAATACATAGAGAACACCAGATAAAATTCATTATACAGGTGGGCGGTTCAGATTTGCTCAATTATCTCCTCAATTGCTCTCTGGATTAACCATCATCATTCTTACATTAGTGTTATATATTCCACATATATGCTCCACTAGTTTGCAAGCGATATATAAGATTCTTGACATTTAGTGAAATTGTGTAATTGTAGATGGACGGAAACAAGCAAGGAAAACCAGATTGGGATTCTTTCGCTACTAAAGTTTTTTGTGATATTTGTACCGATGAGGTTTTAGCTGGAAATCGACCAACCAACCATTTGAATCATATTGGGTATATCAACTTATGTGCCAAATTCAATGAAAAAATAAAAGGTTACAATCATGAGCAATTTAAAAGTAAGTGGGAGTCATTGAAGAAAGACTACCAGACATGGAAGGCATTGATGGAGAGTGAAAATGATCTACGGCAGGATCATAAAATGAATACAATATCCGCAAGCCCAGAATGGTGCGCGAAAAAGATGGAGGTATAACTTCCTTTTCATTTACAACTTCATGTTTATCTGATTTTACTCAACCATATTACCCTTTCAAAAAAAATATTCTGGCAATGCCAGATTGCAGAAAGTTCCGTTTTGTGCCACTTGAAAATGTTGATCTTCTAAATATAATGTTTGAGGATATGCTGGATTCAAGTTCAGCAGCACCTGAAGCTAATTTGGCAGTCAATACAACTATCGAAAGTGAGCAAGGTGCTGGTGATGGAAATGATATAGGCATGGTTGATAAGGATGCTAATGAGCAATCTAAAGAGGCAATGTTACAAAAATCTATTAACGAAGAACCTAACTCGACGAAGCCCAAGACAAATTACGTGCATGCAGAACTCAATCGTCTTGAACTGCGTGAGGTATTTGTTTGTTGTCACTTATATACTACTCATTCTGGTTACGAGTATCTATCTCCTTGTTTCATCATATGAAATTATTCCTATATAGAACATTTGGTTAGCTTAGCGAGACACCCAATAATGTGGCTACACAAAATTCAAATAATTTTTTTATTTATTGGGTTTATGAATGAATTAATGAGCTGGTGACCTTTATCAGCATATATCCTGTATATTTTGCATATTCTATATTAATGAAGATATGCATTAGGATTAAATTTTTGGAAGAGAGGAAATAGCAATCTAGTCTACACTTTGATAATTTGAGTGGTCTATATATATGATTGCGTGTTGGAAAATATAGGCAATATATTAATTGCACTAATTAACAGGAAACAGAATTTGCAATTAACTAGTGATGTAAATAAGTACAGAACTAGCAGCAGGCAGGCATGCAGATCAATATATTGCAATCATAAAATTAGCAATAATAGTATCATATGATTATTAGGGCCCTCTTAATTAACACGATTAGGACCCTCCGAAATAAGAGTCGGATGTTTTCTCTTCTTTTTTTTTTTGAAATTTCTAGCTTATGTATCTTCTTTTCCTTAGACACACTAAGGGCCAATTTGTGGTTGTTGAACTGTGCGATGCTGAAATTATTTTATAAGCCGTTGTGAAAAAATAGCGGTGGCGATAGCTGTTATTCACATAGCATGTGTTTTTCGTTCCACGAGCTTGTATTTTTTTTTTAATTCTCATCCTGAACGTGACATCTTCTCATATTTAAATGTCTAAATTATAAGACTTTGCAGATTGTTGGTGTATCTAAGGACATCTTGGAACTAAAGCAGGATATTGATGTAGAACTGGCTCGCAATGACTCAAATGTGAGAACTCTTCCCTTCTATTAAGTCTAGATGACATCTTATTTCATTTTTGCTTTGTTCTGCTAGCTCTAATTGATGTTCCTTAGTGTTGCCTAAGATAGGGTAGTTGCTATTGTTGATTCCAATTTCCATACCTTTCCCTCTCCAAAGAGGTCACCCCTGGTCAGCATCAAAATCCTTTGAAGCATATCTTTATGCAAACCTATTCGTGACCATTGCCCCTTTTCTTTCATACTTATCCACCTTCTGCCCTGGTTTTGCTATTCGATCGAGCGGTTTTAGTGATCTTCCCTGGATCAAGTAAGATTTGGGGCGGCAGAACCCACTTAAGCTGAAGCCTTATTAGATGTCAACGGATAGGGAGAAGAGCTGATCTACCAGGCAATGGTTAGTTGTGCTGTGTATATACAGCCTGGTTTCGCCATTAGCGATGACTTGAATTTATTAGTTAAGCAGACCAAAAAGAAGATGGAGTTTTGAATAGAAAGAATGCCTCTCCTAGGTTTCTGCTTCAAGTGCTGATGTAATTTATGTTCCTCAGTGTTGCCAAGTCTTATCTGTCACAGTAAGACAATTGCAGTTTTTTGCTTTCCTCATTGTATTATCTTTTTTTTATGGTTCATCAAATCTGTTAGGTACAAGCCCAGTCAGGTGATTGCAATTACGGGACTGACAACCGGGACTGGCTTTCACCGGCTGCACAAATTCCCGAGGTTGCTAGTGAAGAGATGTCTTGGGACAAGATCCGTGAAGCGAAAGAATTCTATGTTCCAAGTGGGAAGCAAGAGCAATTTAACATGCATGACCAATTAAGCTCTCAGCATGATTCTAACGCTCAGGTATCTTTAAGATAAAAATTGTTAGTATTTTTGTATCAGTAGGCTTGTCGACTGAGCTCTCTCGTCCTGCATGGATTTGTCACTGTGTACCAATATAACTCGTTTTAAAATCCGCCGTGTGTCAGGTTTGACCATCAATATAAAGTATTACCAAGATTGGCGTCAAATTGATATTACTAGGTGTTTTATTTTTTTAAGAGATTGATGATCACAGTGTCAGCTTTGAAACTATGCCATTGTCCAAAACGACTTATATTTGGAATCAGAGTAATAGTTAAGCTAAACTGCCGCACCTAAGCTTGTCGTTTGGGTTGTGTATGTATTGGTAGACAATGATGCCGTGGAGGGGCACACTGTGCTTAGTGTCGTGTAGACATTGTCACATGCGTGGCTGAGAGCAGTAATTGATCTTTAGGCTATCCTTGCGTAAATAAAAGGAAATGCTCTGTAAATAGTGGTGCGATGCTTGTGTGGCCTTTATCCAATTCATGTCTTAGAAGCATTATCCAAAAATTTCAATTTGCCATTGTTTAAATGATTGATTTAATTTTACACTATAATTTAGCCATGTATGCTTGTATGTTTCCAAATTTAAATTCGATGTACATAAGGTGGAACAAAAATGACAATCTTTACTCCAAAAAGAATTCATTGACATTTCTCATGTACTAGCCCTGCAGCATTTATTGTTTCTCTGTCATAGTACAGGTGGACGGTACAAATAGACTGTGTAGGTGAAACCGCTCTCATAATTTACTTATTACAGATACTAACCCTCCAATCCTTCATATCATGACACAAATACATAGAGAACACCAAATAAAACTCATAATACAGGTGGGCGGTTCAGATTTGCTCAATTATCTCCTCAACTGCTCTCTGGATTAACCATCATCATTCTTCCATTAGTGTTATATATTACACATATATGCTCTGTTAGTTTGCAAGTGATATATAAGAGATTTATTCTTGGTTTGTGTCGTGATTCTAAACCTGACAATAATATGAGGGGTATGAATGAGGCGTATCTATCGAGACACAAATGGGTGACACAAGGATCTGTACAGGTTCAGGCCCCTCATTCTTGAGGTAAAAAACCCTTATCATGTTCTCCACGGAAGAGTTGCTCTTGCGTATGTGTATGTCTGATTACAGGAGATTCAAACCCTTGCCCTGGTACCCTGGGGCGGCTTATATAGAGTACGCTACCACTGGGGTCATTGCGGTTGATCATTGATGCTATTGAATACACGGTGTAACTAGCCCACACTAGGAGTAGAAATGGTCGCCCTTAACTAGGAGTAGTGGGAGCTAGTAACGTCAGTCTTCATGGGGTAGTGAAGCTTCCCTTGTAACGCCGTATTGAATGCTAAGGACTGTTGGTCTACTGTGCCATCCGAGTAAAGCAAAACCGATTGATGGTCGTCTGCTGTCATATCGACTGACAGTAGACCGGGTGACGATATACTGACGATAAACCGACTGATGGCTAACAGACTAAAGGTATGTCATTTAGTTGTAAACCGACTGGCAGTGACCCGAATGAAGAAGAACTGCCCAACTGGTACCCACTCCGACTGACAGCTTTCCCTACATCACTGATGATGCTCTGGGTCTTTATGTACATGAGCTTGGGCCTTATATACATGGGCCTGGGCCTACCTGGGCCCTTAATAAGGCTTTGCGTCCTCGTAGGCCTACTTGGTGGGAGATAACCTCGTCATTAGCCCCCGAGTCTGTCAAGGTCTTGAAACGATAATGAAGTGAACCTCTCATGGAAACAAATTCCGACTGAGCATCTCAATGGAAATAGAATCCCGACTGATTCTTGATCCCACAGGACCGCAGATTTGCTCGGATAGAGATCCTGATGGACTCTAAATAGCAAGAAACCTGTAGATTAGGTTCAATAGGAACAAGTTAAGGAAAAAGCTTGGTGATACTCTATCATCTCTCAGAAGAGGTTGACTTGAGACCCGGCTGAGGGCGTATCATGAAACCCGAGTGATAATAGTGGCCTCTAGGCTTAATTCTCTTAGAGAAACGCCGGTCATTATCCCGAAGGAATGCCAAGTATTTATCGTCATCAGATCCAAACTTGCGAAATTTAATACTTTAGTTGCGACCCAAACTATACCACGGAGGATATCAATTTCGCCCCATGCTCATATGTGTAACCAAGTGTCCTGGCAATCTTGAAGAGATGGGCCATCAGCCTCCACTGTGCAGAACTGATCTGCGCCGAGTGACAGGTCACTCAGTTTTTCTTCGTGAACTTGCACGGGTTATTTGACAGAATTATTCTATACAGAGTCATAGGTCACTCGGTTTTTTCTTCGTGAACTTGCCTGGGAAATTTGACTTGGAATCAATCTTAGCCGGATTCCAGCAACATCCGACTGAAAGAAATCTAGCTAGACACCACTGGGTGACATCACTGCGTATTCTTTGCGTTCTGCCGAAAAAATTCGGGAACTAAGTTAGCGGGATTTGACAAGACGTTCTCGCAGGCTATCTCCTTGGTTCCCGCGCGTGACCAATTTTGACTGGTGTGAATCACTGTGTGCGATGATGATGCATGGGTTAGCGCGCATGAACTGTGCCACTACCCGAAAAGTTCTCCTAAACCGCTGACACATGGGCGGTCAGATCTCGCGATGTGCGGCTGAGGGCGACCAACGGTTACTGCTCCGGAGCTTTATAAGGAGGAGCGGGGCGAGAAAAGGGCATCCCCCCCCCCAACTTCTTCGTCTCCGCCATAGCCACCGTCACCTGCAGAATCCACACACTCACCTGCAGTCATCATTCTTGTGCCTCCGCACCAAATCACCGTCTGTGGTGACTGCGCTGCCTTCGCCATGGCTAGCCAGACGCGCAAGCTGGAACTCCAGAAGTCCGCCGCAGCATCCGCCTCTTCGCATCCCTTCCACCGGGCTAGAAGACCGGCGACTGGGTGCCGTCTGTGGTGACGACGGCGACCCTCCGCCGCTATGCAGATGAGGGGATCTTGCCCGTGGAGGGATGAAGGGCGTCGGACAAAGGCGAGACGGAGGCCCACCCACGCATCGGAGAGCGGGTGTTGATTACTCACCATATGGACCGAGGCCTGTCGCTGCCGATTCACCCTTTCCTCCATGATTTTCTAGATTATCATGGTGCACAGCTCCACCACATACCACCAAATGCTATCGCTCATCTCTCCTGCTTTATATCTCTCTGTTAAAATTTCTTGGGCACATAACCCCATTGGGTGTTGTGGAAATCTATCTTCAACTCCAAGCCACAGATGGTGAAGAAGTCAGATCACCTCGTCACTCAACTCTATGGAGGCCTAGGGTTGCAGATGAAGAAGGCATCAGGCTATTTTATTATGAACTGGCCCGACACGGTGAAGAAGTGGCAGGAGTCCTAGTTTTACTACAAGGACCTGCCAGGTCCGAGTGGTGAAGATAGCCTTGCTCCATATACGGCTGGTCCGGTTATTCAGGCAGCCTTGGTGGAATCCAAAACTCACCGAGGCCGAGAAGGAAGACATGGACGTGCTGATGAGAACATTCGGCGCCCTCCAAAACAGAGGACTAACCGGCAACGATCTAGCGACCGCTTGGGTGAGCCGCCGGATCCAACCACTGCAGGCCCGAGAGGGACCAATGTGGACATATACTGGAGAAGACGATCCCGTCCGAGTGAATCCTGGTGAGGTCTCACAGCACAAATTTGAGGAAAAAAATGAGGTACCTCACGATGGTGCGTAACAATCTTCGCATGGAAGGCCCAGTTCCACCCTTCAGTGAAGCTGGCCTTCCCTTAGAGGTATGTTCCGACTGATGGTGTCTTTGCATTTTTGCAATCCAATTGAATGTCCTATCCAACTGCATCATCTTTCGACTAAAATGACAACCAACTGATCAATTTATCTTGCAGGAATTCTGTAAAATGCACTCACCGATTCCTCAACCTGGCGGCAATCCGATTGACCTGCCGGAAGAAATATCTAAGAGTGCTACTGGGCAAGGATCCCGAAGCCAACGCGAGGAAGGAGAACATGACTCTGATAATGACGAAGCTCAGTCGGCGCCCTCGCCTCCAGTCAATGTTGATCCAGAAAATTGACGCAAAGCGCGGCATGATCCGACTGATGAAGAACGCGCCGGTCGACCTCCCAAGAAAGCCCGAATTGATCCAGCTCCTTCAAAAGAAAAGGCTGGCAAGGTCCCTACTTCAAAGGCATGGAAAGCTGCTGCATTACCTTTTGCAAAGAAAACCATTCCCGTATCTAAGCAGTAAGTGATTTTGTTCATTCGCCTTGTTTTGGAAATTTTGAGTGAAGTTCTGATTCTTCTTCCTTGATTCACTCAGTACCACTGTCGCTGGGAGCTTTGCCAGTCACTCGACATGATGCTTGGTGGATAAATCTGACAAGGTGCTTGCGTAGCATGCGGTGTCGACTAGGCATATGCCACCTCCCTCTCTAAGTGTTTGAGATAAGGAGAAGGCCTCAGCCATCAAGGAGAGGAAGAAAGAAACCGCTAATGCTACAGCGAAGGAAAAAGACACCCCGTTGCAGTGGAGAAGATCATGCCATCGGGACCGACTGTTTCGGACCCCGAAAATGCCACCCCACCCATCATTGACTTAGATGGGGGAGATAAAGATGACGGTGCTGGTTCCGCCGAACCGAGTCAATCCCTCATCGCAATGGAGACCCAGCAGGAAGTGCCTGACGCACCTACCATCACCAACCCGACTGATCAATCCATGGTGTCTGTCGGACCAATCACAACTTCAACCGTTCCGCTCCCCTCAGTCGGTACCCCGATAAAGGAGGCTGCTGCTAGCAAGGAAGCCCTGGTTCAGGCCAAGTCCCTAGAGACACGCCTCTGGATGGCAACGGGGACGAAACCCATCGGGTTTTGCCTTCCCAAACCCATCCCCACGAGAAAATCGTAAACCCGTCCCCATCCCCATCACCGTGCGCGGGGCTAGTTTTCCGCCCGTCCCCTAAACCCATCGGGTTTCGGGGAACCCACGAGAAAATCAAAATATTTAAACAAACATAGTGGCGACAAAGAATAACATTTCAGCAGCATAACTTGAGCAAATTTAAACATAAAACAATAGTAGATGGTTCAACAGCTATATAGAGTGTATTTCTGCAGCATGATACCACATTTCAACAACAAAGATGATCAGATTTCAGCAACAAAGATGATCAGATTTCAGCCATACATGGTTCAACAGGATGTGCAATTACACAAGTTCTAAAATAGAATTCTTGGTTCACAAATCACGAATAAGTAGTAATGAACATCTTATGAAACATTGCAGCAAGATAATGATAAACTTTATGATGATATGTAAAGAAAGACACCTTTATATTTGTTTTCTTATCCAATCTTGTGAACACATCAAGGCCTCTAAGATTTCGGGGGTAAGACAACTACCTTGGTCACTTAGAACTCTACCACTTGTGCTGAATGATGATCATCTTTGTATTTTTCCTATGCCTTCACGGTCGCCATGTAAATCCATTGCGATCTCTATTCGGGATCGGAGTATTTTTCCTATCAGATCGATCTGGGTTGCGCTGCTTTCCGCGGCGCCTGTTCTGTTCGCGTGTTCCGATCGGATCGAAGGGCCTCGTCCAGGCTTGCTGCATCAGATTTTTGCTTGTTCACGGGGATCGAGGACAGGAAATCAAGCCTATCATTGCAAGTACTGTGCTAGTTGTACAGGAATCAATCAGGCTAGCATACTTGGACATTGATGCCGGTGCCTTGCTTCGGAATCAAGCCCATGACGAAGCCCGTCGATGAACTCTCCACACGCGCCAAGTCGGACAAGTTGGCCCTCATCGACCTCGCGACGGAACCGGCGTCCTTCCGCCGTGCCTCACCGACTTCACGTGGAACCCGGCGCCTCCTGTGGCGACTGTCCGTCCGCATACTCGCCATGTCCTCGCCATGACGAGGTTGCCGCTACTCGGCGAGCCGAACGAGGGCTGCTCGGAAACTGCATGTCACGCATACGCCTTCTACCGCTGCTACGACTTACAAGTCCCTCCGAAAATTACTTGGAATTTCAAGGCAACTGTGCGGCCAACCTGCCGGCCGGAAGAACCAGATGCACGTGTGCATACGTGCTTTTTTGGAAGGAGTACTATGTTTTTTCTGCCAAGCCGTGGACTACTCTACCAGAAGAAACAAATTGAGTAGCTACACGAGGAGTAAGGGAGCATCTTAATGTTTCACGGAATTAAGTTGGTTATGTGAATTTATCATATCAAAGTCTTCGCCAAGTCTATCGATCGGTAACTAATTTTATTTTCACACCGTGGTATTCAATACCGTTTATGTCTAACTTGTTTAGAACTCACAGACTACATGGCTAATCACGGTTTGGAAGCTACGAATAAATTTATTTCCTGAGGAATTGATCGGTTTATTGACTAAACAAACCGGAAAAGACCAAATTAATATGTCACTGTTGAGGAAAAGGAAAAAAAAATATCATCGATAGCAAATGGCTTATGTACTTATGATAATTCTATAATTTATTTATTGGCTGTTAAATATGAGAGTGAACAAATTGCATGGAAAATTAGTGCAATCTGGAAAAAAAAATCTGGTGTGATATCTCTCGGGAAATACACATTGCTTCCTATATATTGATTATTTCTAACTCTATGCCAAATTGATCAAATAATACTGGTACTCGGATTGTTCAAAGGAAACTGCTCAACTATCTCTAATACTTGTTTTTTTTTCATAAGCAAAATCTTATGGGTCTCTGTTGTTATATTTGAGAATCAATGTACGTGGGATATTTTTTTTTCTTTTAACACATGTACGGGGATAGATGTAATATAGTACGTGGGATAGTTTTTTTCTTTAACACATGTACATGGGATAGATGTTACGTAGTACGTGGGATAGTTTTTTTTCTTTAACACATGTACGTGGGATAGATGGCAAGGACTCCTCGAGGCACTTCATCCGATGGCTGTAAAAGTCTAATTTGCATATCTGACGGTTAATTATTATGTTTTGTAAGGATTAACGTGGAGGCTCGGTTGGTGCCCCCAATTAGTAAATATAAGGTTTTGAATTTTTAATAGCAAAAATGCTATATGTACACAGACGTGTACCCAGCCAGGCCACACAGGGGCTGACTGGTGGGCCCTCTTGACTGGGTCAACAGCCTAGTCAGCAGAGGCTGACTGGTGGGCCCCAGTGCTGAGTTAGCATCCATTTGAATAGTAAGTGCGGGTCCTACTTGCCAGTTTTAGATAATTAGATAAACAGTTTTATTAGGGTTAGTTAAACCATGTGGGGCCCGACTGTCAGTGGGTATTAGGGGGGATTAGCTCAGTAATTAGGCGCTAATGGCCGTGCCACATCAGCGACGTCATCGGCGACAAGGCTGAGCACCGGCGATGGCCGTCCGGCCGATTCCGGCGACCCTTTGGTCCAGGCCTAGGCTCTACCAAATGGGGGCGGCATTCCACATTGATCTACGGTGGCGGGAGACACGGAGGTGGCCGGAGGTGGCTGCTGCGGCAATGGCAGGCGGCGGCCGGAGTCGGACTTCCGCCGGAAACGCGACGGGAGCAGGCTAAGGAGTCAGCTGGGGGTTTGACTCGGTGCTGCACGCGCCCTGGAGCGCGCCAGTGGCTCGCGCGGGGGCTCAGGAGTACGCACGGCTTGCGTGTGGCAGTCATGGCGGCGGTGGGGCCACTGGACCGTTGGGATCGAGGCTAGAGGTGGCGCGCGAGCAAACGGAGAGGGGGAGAAGGCTCGCAAGCTCACAATGATCTCGCAGGAGGGCTCGGGGAGGCGCGGGGAGGTCGGAGGCGAGCGGATTGAGCGATGGTGGCCGGCGGATGCAGCCAGGGAAGGAGGCCGATGGCGATGGCTCGAGGGCGCTCGGGCGTATCCCAGTAGGCGTAGTCGACGAGGTCGACTGAGAGGAATCTCCCGGACAACGAGTCAAGCGCCGGTGAGCTCGTTGGCCATGGTGGAGACGGAGTCCATGGCGGTAGTGCGTCGGGTGTGTGTGCGTGTGTGATGAGCGGCGCGAGGGAGAGAAAGAGGGAGTGCTAGGGTTGGCAGAGGGGTCGAGGGAGGCCTTGTAGGGCTTCTCCGGCGCTGTAGCACTGCCGTGTTGACATCCGCGCGGCGCCATCACACTCGGGCGCGCGCGCAGTTGACACGCGGGTAGAGAGAGCGCGAGGTTAGGGACGACCGGGGGTTAACGGGCTGGGTTGGTCACTGTTGACCTAGAGCCCACCGACACAGTAGCGTTTAGGCATTTTTCTTTTTCCATCCCTGTTTTCCATTTTAGCAACTGTTTTCTATTTATTTTCGCTACCAAATTATTTTTGTTAACCGTGAAACTTTGCACATAAATCAAGCACAATATTATTAGGATGCACAAAAAGTTTCAGGATATTTGGAATTGCTTAACTATTTTTAGAAATTGAAAAGGCCAATTTAATTGCTGTTGGACCACTAAATTAATTCCCAGGGGAAATTTGGGAATTCAAATTAGGTTGGATTCATCATGACAAATACTTAGGGAATATTTGCCATAATATGAACTATTTTGATTGCATGATAGAAGAAGCAAATATTTGACATGCAATTAGGATTTGAATTGGACTTTGATTTTGGACAGGTGGCAATTTGACTTAGCAGAACATGATGACATGGCTACCATTAGAGGGAGATTACTGTAGTATGATTCTCGGGGTGTTACACCTCACTCGGAGGATCCATGGTGCATCCAGAGGCGCATGAGAACAGCTCGAAGGCACCGAGTTACGCATGCTCAGAGAGTCCAAATGATACATGAAAACCTAACCCTAGATCCGCCTAATCGATTCTAGCCCTAAACCAGGTTTAAACAAGAAATTGCTTGGGGGTAACAACTTGTCAACTATTAGATTTTGAACCCTCACGCGGAATTGTTAGTTGGAGCACGAGGGGGGTCGCGATTGTCCTAACTTGGCGGAGCACGGCAATGGCGGTGATAGTGGGGAGAAATGCCAGCGACGATGAGAAAGAACGGCGATGGGAGGTCATCGAGCGGGTCCAGAACGGTCGTCAGAGTGGTGGGGTGCAAGGGTTTGAGCTCTGAGCGAGAGGAAAATGAATGAAGTGTTAAACCCTAGTCGCTTAGTTTTGAAGTCTATAGTCATGCACTGTTCAGAGGCTTTGAACACGCTCCACTCGAAGGCTCTGAGTTGTATATGTTAACTCTGTGAAGAGCAACTCAGTGGCTCCAGGTGAAAGTTGTTCGGTGGCTCTGAAGGTCAACGGATGAAATAGATTTTCAAAGTGCATGCACCCAGAGGTTTTGAATGAATAGTGTTTGGATATTCCAAACGAATACAGAAGGTTTCCTCAGGCAGTCCCACTCGGTCGGAGGCTCCAAACACTCCCTGTTCAAAGGTTCTGATGTGACAAGTTCAAATAGTTCAAAGTGCTAGATTTTTTTTGAATAGATAAGGACTTTAGAGAGAAAGATCTGTGGGGAATTCTTAAGGATTCTTTTTAGCAACATGAGGCTAGCTCTAAAAGATCTGCCACAAAAAAACTAGAACATGCACAAGCAATAAAGAACAAGCATATCTAGGTTTTGTGGTGACCTTGTCACCTTATATGAGCAATTGATCTAGGACCACATGATCAAGAGTCATATTGGATCCTAATACATTTTATATCTCACGTTTCACTTATGGAGGGGTAAAGAATGTGCTAAAGCATCATTATGTTCACACTTTGGTTGCATTAGCTCATTGATTGAACAATACCCCCACCCCCATGTTTCTCCGTAAATGCATGGGATTGTTTACCTTATATTAGGTGTTGGCGTTGAGGTAGTCATTTGTAGGCTCCATGTGTTTTCCTTTCTTCATGTTGGTGAACTTTTCTTCGTGGGATGCACTTACAGTACCTACATGGGTTAGTGAAGTAAAAGGGGCCAACAAAGATATCCAAAGGACTTGGAATGAAAGCATAGTAGTAAATTTGTCCTTGGATGAGTTGAAGATACAAAGTCCCTAAATGCATGCATATGTGGAAGAAATTCAATGCACATTAGAATCATCAAGGATATATAATTCATTCCTCAACCTACAAAAGGCTTTCTCAACAAGGGGTTTATTGATGATGTCGCCAGTTGCTTGTCTATCCTAACATGCTTGAGGATAATGTCACCTTTAGATACGTGGTCTCAGATAAAGTGGTGACGAATGCCTATGTGTTTTATTCGGGAATGTTGGACGGGATTATGTTCAATTTTGATAACACTCTCATTGTCACATAGGAGTGAAATGTTGTTGAGAGAGAAGCCATAATCTTTAAGAGTTTGCCTCAACCATAGGAGTTGAGCACAACAAGAACTGGCTGAAATGTATTCGGCTTCGGCGATGGATGGGGAAACTTAGTTTTGTTTCTTTGAGGACCAAGAGATTCGGGTTCTTCCAACAAACTGGCAGGTGATGGAAGTGGATTTTCCATCAACTTTATCACCGGCATAGTTGCAGTCCGAATAGCCGTCATGGTTGAAAGAAGATATTTTTGGGTACCAAAAGCCAAAGTTGGGAGTTGCAACTAAATATAGCAACATTGTCTTAATTGCCACTAAGTAACACTCTTTGGGAGATGCTTGAAAGCTTGCACAGATGCATACCCTAAGCGTAATATTGGGCCTAGATGCATGAAGATATAACATGGGACCTATCATGGAATGGTATACCTTTTGATCGATGGGGCATCATCATTGTTGAGGTCGAGGTGTCCGTTCATTGGCATCGGGGTCCCAATTCCCTTGGCATTTTCCACGCCAAATTTCTTGATCACATCTTTAGTGTATTGGATTTGAGAGAGGAAAGATCCATCTTTTGATTGCTTGATTTGAAGACCAATGAAGAAATTTAGCTCACCCATCATTGACATCTCAAATTTGATTGCCATTAGCTTTCCAAATTCATTGCTTAAAGTGGGGTTAGTAGATCCAAAGATAATATCATCCACTTAAATTTGAAACACAAAGAGCAAGCCATTAACTCACTTAGTGAAGAGGGTTGAGTCAATTTTACCAATTTGAAAACCTTTTTTAGCAAGGAATTTCTTTAAGCACTCATACCATGCCCCAGGGGCATGTTTGAGTCCATAAAGAGGATTTTCCAATTTATAAATATGATTAGGCAATTTTGGGGTTTTTTAAACCGGGTGGTAGCTTGACATAGACTTCTTCCTCAATTTTATCATTAAGAAACACACTTTTCGCATCTATTTGATAGAGATCTATATCATGGTGATTAGCGTAAGTGAGTGGAATACGAATAGCCTCCAATCTAGCTATGGGAGCACAAGTTTCACCAAAATCCAAACCTTCCACTTGAGTGTAGCCTTGGACAACCAAGAGTGCCAGGTTACCGATGACATGTCCATTTTCATCTTCTTTGTTCTGATAAACCCCACTTGGTGCCAATGATATTGTCCTTTGGATTGGGTCTTTCAACAAGCATCCACAACTTGTTCCTCTCAAAGTTGTGGAGCTCCATGTGCATAGCATTCACGCAATCTAGATCATTCAATGCTTCTTCCACCCTAAGAGGTTCAATAGAAGAGACAAAAGAGTAATACTCATAAAAGTTCGCAATTTTTGTTTTAGAGCGAGTGATTCTTCCCTCTTTGATATCTCCTAGGATTTGATTGATGGGATGGCTCTTGGCGGCATCCTTTTTGAGCCTTTGATGTTGAACTTACTTTATATGAGGTTCCTCTTATTTATTTTCTTGTGGAGGTTGTTGCACTTCATCTTCTTCCTTTTCACTTGTGGGAGCACTTCAATTAAATTTTCAGGGCTTGGATTTGTCTCTCCTGCTTGGCGAGTATGCCCTTGAAGCACTTCTATTGCTGCTCGAGGTTATTGTGGTGCTTCCCAACAAGATTTTCCCCATGCTCCTTCGTCTTTTGGTGGGAGTCATCCTCGAGGAATTTCTTGGCGTCTGCTAGGCGTTGGTTGGCATGAAGCTCACACTCTTTTAAGGAGGACTCGGCCACAATAAACTTCTCTCGGAAGTCCTAATGCACCTCGACAAGGTGGTTCAGCTCTGCTGTGCGAACATCGGCTTCCGAGATGTGAAGAAGCAGGGCCTAATCGCGCTTCTAGAAATTGGCCTCATGGAAGGCCACTTCTTCTGCGCGATGCTTGAGGGCATACTCGCATTCATGGAGCTCGACCTTGCATGTGTCAAGGGCATATCTGCATTAAGCTATCTCCGCAAAGGCTTCTTCAGCTTCAAAGGCAGCTTGCTAGCGCATGTTTTGCACTTGCTTGCGCTCCCGGCAAAGGGCTTCACGGTTCTCCTTGTTCTGTTGGATCATAGGATGAAGTCTTTCAAGGAAATCCCCGTCGGCCTTCTTCAGCTTCGACTCGCCTGCAGCCATGGCCGTTTCGTAGGCACGGAGATCTTCCTCGAGCTGATCAAGGGCTTTGTGCATGGAGATGAAGGCGGTGGAATCAGACATAAAAGCTCGCCGGGGCCGGCTGCTCTCCACACCGTACTCTGTCTGGCGCCTAGTCATCCCCGAGGAGTAATGTGGAATCTCTCTTGCTCCTTCCTTAGGCTCCCTGGTGGCCTTGTGCTCCTCAGTAGGCCTCCTGACAAAGCCCAGGCCTAGTAGAGAAGGAGGAGTTTCCGCTTCGGTTGCCTAGGCGACATTGGGCTGCGGCTCAGGAAACCATGTTTCCATCGCCAAGGACCGATGCTCTAGCATTGAAGTTTCTGCTTACACCTCTGGGGGCTGCATCATGTCCGTCACCAGGGGCTGGTTTTGCTCAAGTACCACTAAAGTCTCTGGCTATGGTGGGGGAGAGTGTGAAGGTCCCGCTGATGCGTTCTCCTCGGTACCAGCCATGCCGCAGGTGCCTCATGAGAAGGGTTCTCGGGGATCTCCTTCTCGGGTGGCACCCCCATCACCTCGATGTCGTCAACTTGCTAGCCAGGGACCTGCTCCCCGGGAATTTGCTGCGCGGGGCTCTGCTACCCAGACACTTGCATTGCCGAATCATCCACCACGACAACCTCCGGCACCTCCAGCTCGGGGGCTCGCTGCTCAAGACTTTGCATTTGCTCTGGGGCTCGCCATTCAGCAACGACTTTGCCATGTTGGCAAGCTCGGCTGTGAAATCTACAGAAGTTTCACCGCCTGAAGAAAATACATCCACTGCATCAGGCCGGTCGCTCAGATCCACCTCAAGGAAGTTTTTCGGGGATTCGGTGCTATGAGAATCACCTTTCTTGGTGGCACCTGCATCCTGGGAAGTAGGCATGGACCCCATGCTTTCGGCTTCTTCAGCCGCATGAGCATCTCTGATCACAGCCTCTCTGGTTGCAGCTGCCGGGTTATCCTTCATCGCGATCTCAGCATCAGGCCAAGCGACGTTTCCCCCGGCCTCTTCTACTGGTGTGACCAATGCCTTTTTGGCCGGCTTGTTCACAACAGAGCTACATGAACATAAAAACGCGGCAAGTCAAGTGGGGGAAGAAAATCTCAAGATAAGATAATTTCATAGGAACTAAGAGTAAAGCATCCACTTACTCAGGCATGAAGGACCAGCGCCGTCTCTTTGTGACATTCTAGATCCTCGCCTGCAATGGCATCACCACCGCATCCGTGGTACATCCTTGACCTTCATCTCCCGGTCGCCCGGGAAGGCGAGGCTCTGGTGAGGATGGAGGTAAGGTTTCTGGGGGTGCCTATGGCTGCTTGCTGGCCACGTTGTCCGGCTCACCCTCTTCGATTCTTAGGGCCCGCGCTGGCGAGTCTTCGTGGATTACAGGCCCTCCTTCCCAGAGACGGCCATTGCCTGTCCTGGTTTTCGTGCGAGCCCAGCGAGGAGGAGCATCTTGTGGCTGCGATGACTCCCATAACTTGATGCTCCACGCATCATAGTCTGACATCTTCTTGCAGATGGAGGCATGTTAGGAGTTCACACAGAGCGGCCCAACAGCACTTTGACCTATTCCTTCAGCATGTTCGGCTCAAAGTTGTACATGGCTCCAATGTGCAAGAGGGTATCACTACTGGAATCTGCTGCTTTGCCGTCTGCCATAGCAGACGGCAAAGGCATGCTTGGCGGACGGCAAAGCCTTTGCCGTCCGCCAGCAGACGGCCAACACTCCGGCTGAACGACTGCCGGCAAAGGCCACTTTGCCGTCTGCTAGCGGACGGCAAAGAGCTTGCTTCTTTGCCGTCTGCCAGTGGACGACAAAGACCTTGCTTCTTTGCCGTCTGCCAGCGGACGGCAAAGACCTTGCTTCTTTGCCGTCCGCTGGCAGACGGCAAAGAAGCAAGAGCTCTTTGCCGTCTGCTGGCAGACGACAAAGAGGCCAAATAGGCCAAAGTGGCTATATAGCCCCTGTTTCCTCTTATATCAATTTATTTTCACAGAAAATTATATATATGACCAATATAGCATATCCAACACATATTACCAATAGTCATGAACACATGTAAATTAAAAACTTTATTAATAATTGGAATAGGTAATACAAAGTCATATTATAAAGAATCAGAAATGATTAAGTAATTAAATTTACATTTCGGAAATTACAAGAAATGACCTAAAACTAAATATCTATTTTCCTAAAAACTATCTTATTACTAAGATCTTCTCTGGATCTTCTTCTTTTCTTCCAACCTGCATAACAAAAACACTAAGAAAGAGAGAATGGGTTAGGAGTAGAAATGTAGCATTTCACTTGGTGAAATGCAATGCTGTAGGAGCCAGCACTTGAGATCAAGACAATCTTAGTTAAGATCCTGATTTTCAAAGTGATATTAATTAGACCATGTGCGAGGCGTCGTCGTGGCGGTGGATGCCCTGGTTGTCGTCATCGTCCACAAAGGATGCCTGCTGCTCTGATTCTAACAAACAAGTAAGAGCTAGTGTTGTTGATCTAGTACAGAAATTAAGCAAGCTAGTATAGGAGACACACGTGCTGCTGCTAGTATCTACAGAAAGCAATCAAGATGCCTGTGTGTGTGCTTGAGCTAGCTTAGTATGTACAGTCCATGGTTGGGCTCTAAAACTAACAGAGCATGCTAGCGTCAACAGAATCAATCACAAGGTTATTTTGTTGTTGTTGCTAGCACTGCTAGCTGTATGTGTTGATCCATCCATCCATGGATCTAACTAATGTTGTATCTCTAGACTAAGTGCAGCAACACAAGAAGAAGAACTAAAACTGTGGAGCACATGTGTACGTATACTCATCCATGTCAAACTGTACCAAACCATCCATACATGGCCAGATTGCAATGGAGCGGATTTAACACAAGACATAAATAGCAAGGAATATAAATTCCACATGGCATATGAATCAGTAATTAAAAGGACTACATCCAGTACATAAGCACCCATAACACTTGGGTATATATCCAGTACATAAGTACAAAGCACTCACAAGCACTTGGGCAAATAAACAACTAAGCAAGCATACACAGCAAATAAACTACATCACCAATATCACGTGATTCCAAAAAAAAGATACCAATATCGAGGATATTTTCATTCAGCAAAACTGGGATACAAACGATAAATTTTGATCAAGATTTGTAATTCTTTCAATTAGCTGAATTTTGAATTTAACTACTAATTAATTTTTCTACATCATGTCATTTGCTTGGGTGTTGGGGTGGTGTGGTTGTTCCTTTACTATTGTATCCGGCCCTGGGTGTCTTGTGTGGTGGTGTAGTAAAAATTATGCATATAAACTTAGAAGGCACTCATTTCCAACCATAATAGAAATTTTCAATTTAAATGTGCACATACCTAATAGCAGTTCTTAGACAGTCCACCAGAAAAAAAGATGAAGCCATTTGGATATTTTTACAAATCATTTTATTTGCTGCATAATTGAATTTTCTTTGAGCATTATTAAATGCATGTACATGAACTGCCCATGCATAGCTACATGAAAGGCCTCAAGTTTTAAGCACCAAATACAGTCTAACTATATATTATACTAAAATCTAACCTCTCCTGATCAAATTAGTGTTCGTACTCTTAGTTTCAGTAGCTACAGCTACTCAGATACATCTCCTTCACTGAATGCCAATAGAAGCCAATATGGAACGTTATTTATGAAGAGTCGAGGGTCCACAAATTACGTGAACCACATAACTAAGGAAAGACACAACACATTATATAAGTCGGAGCTTCGCATGCATCCTAAAGAGTTGGCCAGCAGAAAGATCTAAATTTACTTCCATGTTCATTGACGAATGAGTTGTTACCTGCATGAAAGGAAGATAGGAGATACTGCTTTCATGAACTGAAAGGTACCAAGAATCCGACATAATTATGATCTTAAGTGTGATTACGCAGAACTAAAAAAAGTTGACCGATTGAATAGAAGGCCAAAGCTCTAACGTACTATAAGTTTTTTATTTATTGTAATAGTTTCTCGGCTTACATGCATGACCCATATCTAAGCGAAAAAAAATCTCAAATCCTAACACTTCACATATTTTTTTTCCGAAGCACTGACAACAATAATTGCACCATACAACTAAACATCTGATAGAATTGAACGATAAGAGCTCAAGATTAACAATGTTAGGAATGACACCTACCAGGTAGAGAACCGAAGGCCCCTAAAAATTGTGTGGAAGACCTATATGCTCATAATCTTCAATTCTCTTCTACGTAAAAGACCGAGTGATCTCACCTATTTTGGAATTAACACATGGATCAAACATGAATGAAAAGAACACATTGCTTACTTGAGATGGGCGAAACTTGTTTCAAACAGAGTACTTGGTTCCGGCCAACACTAACGCCGATGGCTCATTAAAACTAACCATTGCAGCTACCTACTATGGAGCCGTGGAGCCCCAATTTTTTCTATGTGATGCGACAGAGAGGCCATGGGGCGGCACACGCAGCGTCTCCACCATGCACTGGCTGAGTCAATCGGATGCATGTCAGCAAACCTAGGAGGAGATGGACGACATTAAGATTTCTTTCCGAGCGACCAGGTAGGGAGGGAGGGAGGGGTTACCTTGGGGGATGAGAAGAGGACGGGGGAGTGGAAGAGGAGCGTCTCCGTGGAGTCCAACACCTGCTCCCCGGCGGCCTCTTCCTCCTTTCTTCCGCGTCTCTTTAGTCCTTCCTACTCCATGGCGTGGAACAGAAGCAGCCGGCGCGCGAGCATCTCCGTCGACGGCGCGAATCCCTCGATCTAGCCGTCCCTGGGTTGGCACGGACCATCGAGACCGAGGTCGAAGAGGCCCTAGGCGACCATGGCGGATCTGAGCGCGCCATGACCGCCGCTAGACCTGCTCGCTCGCAAGTGGATTTTCCATCAACTTTATCACCGCATAGTTCAGTCCGAATAGCCGTCATGGTTGAAAGAAAGATATTTTTGGGTACCAAAAGCCAAAGTTGGGAGTTTGCAACTAAAATATAGACATTGTCTTAATTGCCACTAAGTAACACTCTTTGGAGATGCTTGAAAGCTTGCACAATGCTACCCTAAGCGTAATATTGGGCCTAGATGCATGAAGATATAAACTGGGACCTACATGGAATGGTATACCTTTTGATCGATGGGGCATCATCATTGTGAGGCGAGGTGTCCGTTCATTGGCATCGGGGTCCCAATTCCCTTGGCATTTCCACGCAAATTTCTGATCACATCTTAGGTATTGGATTTGAAGAGAGGAAGCTCCATCTTTTGATTGCTTGATTGAAGACCAATGAAGACATTTAGCTCACCAATCATTGACATCTCAAATTGGTGCCATTAGCTTTCCAAATTCATTGCTTAAGTGGGGTTTGTAGATCCAAAGATAATATCATCCACTTAAATTTGAAACACAAAGAGCAAGCCATTAACTCACTTAGTGAAGAGGGTTGAGTCAATTTTACCATTTGAAAACCTTTTTTAGCAAGGAATTTCTTTAAGCACTCATACCATGCCCCAGGGCATGTTGAGTCCATAAAGAGGATTTTCCAATTTAATAATGATTAGGCAATTTTTGGGGTTTTTAAACGCGGGTGTAGTTGACATAGACTTCTCCTCAATTTAATCATTAGAACCACTTTTCGCATCTATTTGATAGAGATCTATATCTGGTGATTAGCGTAAGTGAGTGGAATACGAATAGCTCCAATCTAGCTATGGAGCACAAGTTTCACAAAATCCAAACCTTCCACTTGGTGTAGCCTTGGACAACCAAGAGTGCCGAGGTTACGATGACATGTCCATTTTCATCTTCTTTGTTCTGATAAACCCCACTTGGTTGCCAATGATTGTCCTTTGATTGGGTCTTTCAACAAGCATCCACAACTTTCCTCTCAAAGTTGTGGAGCTCCATGTGCATAGCATCACGCAATCTAGATCATTCAATGCTTCTTCCACCCTAATAGGTTCAATAGAAGAGACAAAAGAGTAATACTCATAAAAGTGCGCAATTTTTGTTTTAGAGGCGGTGATTTCTTCCCTCTTGATATCTCCTAGGATTTGATTGATGGGATGTCTCTTGGCGGCATCCTTTTTGAGGCTTTGATGTTTGAACTTACTTTATATGAGGTTCTCTTATTTATTTTCTTGTGGAGGTTGTGACTTCATCTTCTTCCTTTTCACCTTGTGGAGCACTTCAATTAAATTTTCAGGGCTTGGATTTGTCCTCTCCTGCTGGGCGAGTATGCCCTTGAACACTTCTATTGCTGCTCGAGGTTATTGTGGTGCTTCCCAACAAGATTTTCCCCATGCTCCTTCGTCTTTTTGGTGGGAGTCATCTCGAGGAATTCTTGGCGTCTTCAGGCGTTGGTTGGCATGAAGCTCACACTCTTTTAAGGAGGACTCGGCCACAATAAACTTCTCTCTGAAGTCCTAAGCACCTCGAAAGGGTGGTTCGCTCTTGCTGTGCGAACTCGGCTTCAGATGTGAAGAAGCAGGGCCTAATCGCGCTTCTAGAAATTGGCCTCATGGAAGGCCACTTCTTCTGCGCGATTCTTTGAGGGCATACTCGCATTCATGGAGCTCGACCTTGCATGTGTCAAGGGCAGATCTGCATTAAGCTATCTCCGCAAAGGCTTCTTCAGCTTCAAAGGCAGCTTGGCTAGCGCATGTTTTGCACTTGCTTGCGCTCCCGGCCAAAGGGCTTCACGTTCTCCCTTGTTCTGTTGGATCTAGGTGAAGTCTTTCAAGGAAATCCCCTCGCCTTCTCACTTCGACTCGCCTGCAGCCATGGCCGTTTCGTAGGCACGGAGATCTTCCTCGAGCTGATCAAGGGCTTTGTGCATGGAGATGAAGGCGGTGGAATCAGACATAAAGCTCGCCGGGCCGGCTGCTCTCCACACCGTACTCTGTTCTGGCGCCTATCGCATCCCCGAGGAGTAATGTGGAATCTCTCTCTGCTCCTTCCTTAGGCTCCTGTGTGGCCTTGTGCTCCTCAGTCAGGCATCCTGACAAAGCCCAGGCCTAGTAGAGAGGAGGAGTTTCCGCTTCGGTTGCCTAGGCGACATTGGGCTGCGGCTCAGGAAACCATGTTCCATCGCCAAGAGGCCGATGCTTCTAGCATTGAAGTTTCTGGCTTAACCTCTGGGGCTGCATCATGTCCGTCACCAGGGGCTGGTTTTGCTCAAGTACAACTAAGTCTCTGGCTATGGGTGGGGGAGAGTGTGAAGTCCCGCGATGGCGTTCCCTCGGTACCAGCCATGCCGCAGGGTGCCTCATGAGAAGGGTTCTCGGGGATCTCTCTCGGGTGGCACCCCCATCACCTCGATGTCGTCAACTTGCTAGCCAGGGACCTGTCCCCGGGAATTTGCCTGCGCGGGGCTCTGCTACCCCAGACACTGCATTGCCGAATCAATCCACCACGACAACCTCCGCACCTCCAGCTCGGGGGCTCGCTGACTCAAGACTTTGCATTTGCTCTGGGGCTCGCCATTCAGCAACGACTTTGCCCATGTTGGCAAGCTCGGCTGTGAAATCTACAGAATTTCACCCGCTGAAGAAAATATCCACTGACATCAGGCCGTCGCTTCAGATCACCTCAAGGAAGTTTTTCGGGGATTCGGTGCTGATGAATCACCTTTCTTGGTGGCACCTGCATCCTGGGGAAGTAGGCATGGACCCCATGCTTTCGGTCTTCTTCAGCCTCATGAGCATCTCTGATCACGCGCTTCTTGGCAGCTGCCGGGTTCATCTTCATCGCGATCTCAGCATCAGGCCAAGCGACGTTCTCCCCCCGGCCTCTTCTACTGGTGGACCAATGCCTTTTGGCCGCTGTTCACAACAGAGCTACATGAACATAAAAACGCGGGGCAGTCAGTGGGGGAAGAAAATCTCAAGATAGATAATTTATAGGAAACTAAGAGTAAAGCATCCACTTACTAGGCATGAAGGCCAAGCGCCGTCTCTTTGTGAATTTCTAGATCCTCGCCTGCAATGGCCATCACCACCCGCATCTTCGTGGTACATCCTTGACCTTCATCTCCCGGTCGCCCGGGAAAAAAAGGCTAGGCTATGGTGAGGATGGAGGTAAGGTTTCTGGGGGTGCCTATGGCTGCTTGCTGCAACGTTGTCGCTCACCCTCTGATTCTTAGGGCACGCGCTGGACGAGTCTTCGTGGATACGGCCTCCTTCCCAGAGACGGCCATTGCTGTCCTGGTTTTCGTGCGAGCCCAGCGAGGAGGAGCTCTTGTTGCTGCGATGACTCCCATAACTTATGCTCCACGCATCATAGTCTGACATCTTCTTGCAGATGGAGGCATGTTAGGAGTTCACACAGAGCGCCCAACAGCACTTTGACCTATTCCTTAGCATGTCGGGCTCAAAGTTGTACATGTGTCCAATGTGCAAAGGGTATCACTACTGGAATCTGCTGCTTGCCGTCTGCCATAGCAGACGGCAAAGGCATGCTTGGCGGACGGCAAAGCCTTTGCCGCCGCCAGCCAGACGGCCAACACTCCTGCTGAACGACTGCCGGCAAAGGCCCTTGCCGTCTGCTAGCGGACGGCCAATGGCTTGCTTCTTTGCCGTCTGCCAGTGGACGACAAAGACCTTGCTTCTTTGCCGTCTGCCAGGCGGACGGCAAAGACCTTGCTCTTTGCCGTCCGCTGGCAGACGGCAAAGAAGCAAGAGCTCTTTCCGCTGCGGGAGACGACAAAGAGGCCAAATAGGCCAAAGTGGCTATATGCCCTGTTTCCTCTTATATCAATTTATTTCACAGGAAAATTATATTATACCAATATAGCATATCCAACACATATTACCCAATAGTCATGAACACATGTAAATTAAAAACTTTATTAATAATTGGAATAGGTAATACAAAGTATATTATAAGAATCAGATAATGATTAAGTAATTAAATTTTACACTTTCGGAATTACAAGAAATGACCTAAACTAATATCTATTTTCCTAAAAACTATCTTTTACTAAGATCTCTCTCTGGATCTTCTTCTTTTCTTCCAACCTGCTAACAAAACACTAAGAAAGGAGAATGGGTAGGAGTAGAAATGTAGCATTTCACTGGTGAAATGCAATGCTGTAGGAGCCAGCACTTGAGATCAAGACATCTTAGTTAAGATCCTGATTTTCAAGTGATATTAATTAACATGTGCCGAGGACTGAGAGGATCTCCCGGACAACGAGTCAAGCGCCGGTGAGCTCGTTGGCCATGGTGGAGACGAAAAGAGTCCATGGCGGTAGTGCGTCGGGTGTGTGTGCGTGTGTGATGAGAGCGGCGCGAGGGAGGAGAAAGAGGAGGTGCTAGGGTTGGCAGGGGGTCGAGGGAGGCCTTGTAGGGCTTCTCCGGCGCTGTAGCACTGCCGTGTTGACATCCGCGCGGCGCCATCACACTGGGCTGCCGGCGCAGTTGACACGCGGTTAGAGAGAGCGCGGAGGTTAGGGACGACCGGGGGTTACGGCTGGGTTGGTCACTGTTGACCTAGAGCCCACCGACACAGTAGCGTTTAGGCATTTTCTTTCATCCCTGTTTTCCATTTTAGCAACGTTTTCATTTATTTTCGCTACCAAATTATTTTTGTTAACCGTGAAACTTTGCACATAAATCAGCACAATATTATTAGGATGCACAAAAAGTTTCAGGATATTTGGATTGCTTAACTATTTTTAGAAATTGAAAAGGCCAATTTAATTGCTGTTGGACCACTAAATTAATTCCAGGGGAAATTGGGAATTCAAATTAGTTGGATTCATCATGACAAATACTTAGGGAATATTTGCCATAATATGAACTATTTTGATTGCATGAGAAGAAAAGCAAATTTGACATGCAATTAGGATTTGAATTGGACTTTGATTTTGGACAGGTGGCAATTTGACTTAGCAGAACATGATGACATGGCTACCATTAGAGGGAGATTACTGTAGTATGATTCTCGGGTGTGTTACACCTCACTCGGAGGATCCATGGTGCCTCAGAGGCGCATGAGAACAGCTCGAAGGCACCGAGTTACGCATGCTCAGAGAGTCCAAATGATACATGAAAACCTAACCCTAGATCCGCCTAATCGATTCTAGCCCAAACCAGGTTTAAACAAGAATTGCTTGGGGGTAAAACTTGTCAACTATTAGATTTTGAACCCTCACGCGGAATTGTTAGGGAGCACGAGGGGGGTCGCGATTGTCCTAACTTGGCGGAGCACGGCAATGGGGTGGATAGTGGGGAGAAATGCCAGCGACGATGAGAAAGAACGGCGATGGGAGGTCATCGAGCGGGTCCAGAACGGTCGTCAGAGTGGTGGGGTGCAAGGTTTGAGCTCTGAGCGAGAGGAAAATGAATGAAGTGTTTAAACCCTAGTCGCTTAGTTTTTGAAGTCTAAGTCATGCACTGTTCAGAGGCTTGTGACACGCTTCACTCGAAGGCTCTGAGTTGTATATGTTAACTTGTGAAGAGCAACTCAGTGGCTCCAGTGAAAGTTGTTCGTGGCTCTGAAGGTCAACGGATGAAATAGATTTTCAAAGTGCATGCACCCAGAGGTTTTGAATGAATAGTGTTTGGATATTCAAACGATACAGAAGGTTTCCTCAGGCAGTCCACTCGGTCGGAGGCTCCAAACACTCCCTGTTCAAAGGTTCTGATGTGCAAGTTCAATAGTTCAAAGTGCTAGATTTTTTTGAATAGATAAGGACTTTAGAGAGATAAGATCTGTGGGGAATTCTTAAGGATTCTTTTTAGCAACATGGGCTAGCTCTAAAAGATCTGCACAAAAAAAAACTAGAACATGCACAAGCATAAAGAACAAGCATATCTAGGTTTTGTGGGTGACCTTGTCACCTTATATGAGCAATGATCTAGGACCACAGATCAAGAGTCATATTGGATCCTAATACATTTTATATCTCACGTTTCACTTATGGAGGGGTAAAGAATGTGCTAAAGATCATTATGTTCACACTTTGGTTGCATTAGCTCATTGATTGAACAATACCCCACCCCCATGTTTCTCCGTAAATGCATGGGATTGTTTACCTTATATTAGGTGTTGGCGTTGAGGTAGTCATTTGTAGGCTCCATGTTTTCCTTTCTTCATGTTGGTGAATTTCTTCGTGGGATGCACTTACAGTACCTACATGGGTTAGTGAAGTAAAAGGGGCCAACAAAGATATCCAAGGACTTGGAATGAAAGCATAGTAGTAAATTTGTCTTGGATGAGTTGAAGATACAAAGTCCCTAAATGCATGCATATGTGAAGAAATTCAATGCACATTAGAATCATCAAGGTATAAATTCATTCCTAACCTAAAAGGCTTTCTCAACAAGGGTTTATTGATGATGTCGCCGTTGCTTGTCTATCCTAACATGCTTGAGGATAATGTCACCTTAGATACGTGGTCTCAGATAAGTGGTGACGAATGCCTATGTGTTTTATTCGGGAATGTTGGACGGGATTATGTTCAATTTTGATAACACTCTCATTGTCACATAGGAGTGAAATGTTGTTGAGAGAGAAGCCAATCTTTAAGAGTTTGCCTCAACCATAGGAGTGAGCACAACAAGAACTGGCTGAAATGTATCGGCTTCGGCGATGGATGGGGAAACTTAGTTTTGTTTCTTTGAGGACCAAGAGATTCGGGTTTTCCACAAACTGGCAGGTGATGGAAGGTGGATTTTCCATCAACTTATCACCGGCATAGTGCAGTCCGAATAGCCGTCATGGTTGAAAGAAGATATTTTGGGTACCAAAAGCCAAAGTTGGGAGTTGCAACTAAAATATAGCACATTGTCTTAATTGCCACTAAGTACACTCTTGGGAGATGCTTGAAAGCTTGCACAGATGCATACCCTAAGCGTAATATTGGGCCTAGATGCATGAAGATATAAAATGGGACCTATCATGGAATGGTATACCTTTTGATCGATGGGGCATCATCATTGTTGAGGTCGAGGTGTCCGTTCATTGGCATCGGGGTCCCAATTCCCTTGGCATTTCCACGCCAAATTTCTTGATCACATCTTTAGTGTATTGGATTTGAGAGAGGAAGATCCATCTTTTATTGCTTGATTTGAAGACCAATGAAGAAATTTAGCTCACCATCATTGACATCTCAAATTTGATGCCATTAGCTTTCCAAATTCATTGCTTAAAGTGGGGTTAGTAGATCCAAAGATAATATCATCCACTTAAATTTGAAACACAAAGAGCAAGCCATTAACTCACTAGTGAAGAGGGTTGAGTCAATTTTACCAATTTGAAAACCTTTTTTAGCAAGGAATTTCTTTAAGCACTCATACCATGCCCCAGGGGCATGTTGAGTCCATAAAGAGATTCCAATTATAAATATGATTAGGCAATTTTGGGGTTTTAAAAACCGGGGGTGTAGCTTGACATAGACTTCTTCCTCAATTTATCATAAGAACACACTTTTCGCATCTATTTGATAGAGATCTAATCATGGTGATTAGGTAAGTGAGTGGAATACGAATAGCTCCAATCTAGCTATGGGAGCACAAGTTTCACACAAATCCAAACCTTCCACTTGAGTGTAGCCTTGGACAACCAAGAGTGCCAGGTTACGATGACATGTCCATTTTCATCTTCTTTGTTCGATAAACCCCACTTGGTGCCAATGTATTGTCCTTTGAGTTGGGTCTTTCAACAAGCATCCACAACTTGTTCCTCTCAAAGTTGGGAGCTCCATGTGCATAGCATTCACGCAATCTAGATCATTCAATGCTTCTTCCACCCTAAGAGGTTCAATAGAGAGACAAAAGAGTAATACTCATAAAAGTCGCAATTTTTGTTTTAGAGCGAGTGATTCTTCCCTCTTTGATATTCCTAGGATTTGATTGATGGGATGGCTCTTGGCGGCATCCTTTTTGAGCCTTTGATGTTGAACTTACTTTATATGAGGTTCCTCTTATTTATTTTCTTGTGGAGGTTGTTGCACTTCATCTTCTTCCTTTTCACTTGTGGGAGCACTTCAATTAAATTTTCAGGGCTTGGATTTGTCTCTCCTGCTTGGCGAGTATGCCCTTGAAGCACTTCTATTGCTGCTCGAGGTTTTGTGGTGCTTCCCAACAAGATTTTCCCCATGCTCCTTCGTCTTTTGGTGGGAGTCATCCTCGAGGAATTCTTGGCGTCTGCTAGCGTGGTTGGCATGAAGCTCACACTCTTTTAAGGAGGACTCGGCCACAATAAACTTCCTCGAAGTCCTAATGCACCTCGCAAGGTGGTTCCGCTCTTGCTGTGCGAACATCGGCTTCCGAGATGTGAAGAAGCAGGGCCTAATCGCGCTTCTAGAAATTGGCCTCATGGAAGGCCACTTCTTCTGCGCGATGCTTGAGGGCATACTCGCATTCATGGAGCTCGACCTTGCATGTGTCAAGGGCAATCTGCATAAGCTATCTCCGCAAAGGCTTCTTCAGCTTCAAAGGCAGTGCTAGCGCATGTTTTGCACTTGCTTGCGCTCCCGGCAAAGGGCTTCACGGTTCTCCTTGTCTGTTGGATCTAGGATGAAGTCTTTCAAGGAAATCCCCGTCGGCCTCTTCAGCTTCGACTCGCCTGCAGCCATGGCCGTTTCGTAGGCACGGAGATCTTCCTCGAGTGATCAAGGGCTTTGTGCATGGAGATGAAGGCGGTGGACAGACAAAAAGCTCGCCGGGGCCGGCTGCTCTCCACACCGTACTCTGTCTGGCGCCTAGTCATCCCCGAGGAGTAATGTGGAATTCTCTTGCTCCTTCCTTAGGCTCCCTGGTGGCCTGTGCTCCTCAGTAGGCCTCCTGACAAAGCCCAGGCCTAGTAGAGAGAGAGGAGTTTCCGCTTCGGTTGCCTAGGCGACATTGGGCTGCGGCTCAGGAAACCATGTTTCCATCGCCAAGACCGATGCTCTAGCATGAAGTTTCGCTTACAACCTCTGGGGTGCATCATGTCCGTCACCAGGGGCTGGTTTTGCTCAAGTACCACTAAAGTCTCTGGCTATGGTGGGGGGAGAGGGTGAAGGTCCCGCTGATGCGTTCTCCTCGGTACCAGCCATGCCGCAGGTGCCTCATGAGAAGGGTTCTCGGGGATCTCTCTCGGGTGGCACCCCCATCACCTCGATGTCGTCAACTTGCTAGCCAGGGACCTGCTCCCCGGGAATTTGCTGCGCGGGGCTCTGCTACCCAGACACTTGCATTGCCGAATCATCCACCACGACAACCTCCGGCACCTCCAGCTCGGGGGCTCGCTGCTCAAGACTTTGCATTTGCTCTGGGGCTCGCCATTCAGCAACGACTTTGCCATGTTGGCAAGCTCGGCTGTGAAATCTACAGAAGTTTCACCGCCTGAAGAAAATACATCCACTGCATCAGGCCGTCGCTCAGATCCACCTCAGGAAGTTTTTCGGGGATTCGGTGCTATGGAATCACCTTTCTGGTGGCACCTGCATCCTGGGAAGTAGGCATGGACCCATGCTTTCGCTTCTTCAGCCGCATGAGCATCTCTGATCACAGCTCTCTGTTGCAGCTGCCGGGTTATCCTTCATCGCGATCTCAGCATCAGGCCAAGCGACGTTCCCCCGGCCTCTTCTACTGGTGTGACCATGCCTTTTGCCGGCTTGTTCACAACAGAGCTACATGAACAAAAAACGCGGGCAAGTCAAGGGGGGAAGAAAATCTCAAGATAAGATAATTTATAGGAAACTAAGAGTAAAGCATCCACTTACTAGGCATGAAGGACAGCGCCGTCTCTTTGTGACATTCTAGATCCTCGCCGCAATGGCATCACCACCGCATCCTGTGGTACATCCTTGACCTTCATCTCCCGGTCGCCCGGGAAGGCGAGGCTCTGGTGAGGATGGAGGTAAGGTTTCTGGGGGTGCCTATGGCTTGCTTGGGCCACGTTGTCCGGCTCACCTCTTGATTTTAGGGCCGCTGGCGAGTCTTCGGGGCTACAGGCCCTCCTTCCAGAGACGGCCATTGCCTGTCCTGGTTTTCGTGCGAGCCCAGCGAGGAGGAGCATCTGTGGCTGCGATGACTCCCATAACTTGATGCTCCACGCATCATAGTCTGACATCTTCTTGCAGATGGAGGCATGTTAGGAGTTCACACAGAGCGGCCCAACAGCACTTTGACCTATTCCTTCAGCATGTTCGGCTCAAAGTTGTACATGGCTCCAATGTGCAAGAGGGTATCACTACTGGATCTGCTGCTTTGCCGTCTGCCATAGCAGACGGCAAAGGCATGCTTGGCGGACGGCAAAGCCTTTGCCGTCCGCCAGCAGACGGCCAACACTCCGGGCTGAACGACTGCCGGCAAAGGCCACTTTGCCGTCTGCTAGCGGACGGCAAAGAGCTTGCTTCTTTGCCGTCTGCCAGTGGACGACAAAGACCTTGCTTCTTTGCCGTCTGCCAGCGGACGGCAAAGACCTTGCTTCTTTGCCGTCCGCTGGCAGACGGCAAAGAAGCAAGAGCTCTTGCCGTCTGCTGGCAGACGACAAAGAGGCCAAATAGGCCAAGTGGCTATATAGCCCCTGTTTCCTCTTATATCAATTTATTTTCACAGGAAAATATATATTGATCCAATATAGCATATCCAACACATATTACCAATAGTCATGAACACATGTAAATTAAAAACTTTATTAATAATTGGAATAGGTAATACAAAGTCTATATAAAGAATCAGAAATGATTAAGTAATTAAATTTACATTTCGGAAATTACAAGAAATGACTAAAACTAATATCTATTTTCCTAAAAACTATCTTATTACTAAGATCTTCTCTGGATCTTCTTCTTTCTTCCAACCTGCATAACAAAACACTAAGAAAGAGAGAATGGGTTAGGAATAGAAAATGTAGCATTTCACTTGGTGAAATGCAATGCGTAGGAGCCAGACTTGAGATCAAGACAATCTTAGTTAAGATCCTGATTTTCAAAGTGATATTAATTTGACCATGTGCGAGGCGTCGTCGTGGCGGTGGATGCCCTGGTTGTCGTCATCGTCCACAAAGGATGCCTGCTGCTCTGATTCTAACAAACAAGTAAGAGCTAGTGTTGTTGATCTAGTACAGAAATAAGCAAGCTAGTATAGGAGACACACGTGCTGCTGCTGTATCTACAGAAAGCAATCAAGATGCCGTGTGTGTGCTGAGCTAGCTTAGTATGTACAGTCCATGGTTGGGCTCTAAAACTAACAGAGCATGCTAGCGTCAACAGAATCAATCACAAGGGGTATTTTGTTGGTTTTGCTAGCACTGCTAGCTGGATGTGTGATCCATCCATCCAGATATCTAACTAATGTTGTATCTCTAGACTAAGTGCAGCAACACAAGAAGAAGAACTAAAACTGTGGAGCACAGTGTACGTATACTCATCCATGTCAAAACTGTACCAAACCATCCATACATGGCCAGATGCAATGGAGCGGATTTAACACAAGACATAAATAGCAAGGATATAAATTCCACATGCATATGAATCAGTAATTAAAAGGACTACATCCAGTACATAAGCACCCATAACACTTGGGTATATATCCAGTACATAAGTACAAAGCACTCACAAGACTTGGGCCATAAACAACTAAGAAGCATACACAGCAAATAAACTACATCACCAATATCACGTGATTCCAAAAAAAAGATACCAATATCGAGGATATTTTCATTCAGCAAAACTGGGATACAAACGATAAATTTTGATCAAGATTTGTAATTCTTTCAATTAGCTGAATTTTGAATTTAACTACTAATTAATTTTCTACATCATGTCATTTGCGGGGGTGTGGGGTGGTGTGGTTGTTCCTTTACTATTGTACCGGCCCTGGGGTCTTGTGTGGGGGGGGTAGTAAAAATTATGCATATAAACTAGAAGGCACTCATTTCCAACCATAATAGAAATTTTCAATTTAAATGTGCACCTACCTAATAGCAGTTCTTAGACAGTCCACCAGAAAAAAAGATGAAGCCATTTGGAATTTTTACAAAATCATTTATTTGCTGCATAATTGAATTTTCTTTGAGCATATTAAATGCATGTACATGAACTGCCCATGCATAGCTACATGAAGGCCTCAAGTTTTAAGCACCAAATACAGTCTACTAACATAATTATACTAAAATCTAACCTCTCCTGATCAAATTAGTGTTCGTACTCTTAGTTTCAGTAGCTACAGCTACTCATAACATCTCCTTCACTGAATGCCAATGAAGCCAATATGGAACGTTATTTATGAAGAGTCGGGGTCCACAAAACGTAACCACATAACTAAGGAAGAAAGAAAACACATTATATAAGTCGGAGCTTCGCATGCATCCTAAAGAGTTGGCCGAGCAGAAAGATCTAAATTTACTTCCATGTCATTGACGAATGAGTTGTTACCTGCATGAAAGGAAGATAGGAGATACTGCTTTATGAACTGAAAGGTACCAAGAATCCGACATAATTATGATCTTAAGTGTGATTACGCAGAACTAAAAAAAGTTGACCGATTGAATAGAAGGCAAAGCTCTACGTACTATAGTTTATTTATTGTAATAGTTTCTCGGTACATGCATGACCCATATCTAAGCGGAAAAAAAATCTCAAATCCTAACACTTCACATATTTTTTTTCCGAAGCACTGACAACATAATTGCCACATACAACTAAACATCTGATAGAATTGAACGATAAGAGCTCAAGATTAACAATGTTAGGAATGACACCTACCCGGTAGAGAACCGAAGGCCCCTAAAAATGTTGTGGAAGACCTATATGCTCATAATCTTCAATTCTCTTCTACGTAAAAGACCGAGTGATCTCACCTATTTTGGAATTAACACATGGATCAAACATGAATGAAAAGAACACATTGCTACTTGAGATGGGCGAAACTGTTTCAAACAGAAGTACTTGGTTCCGGGCCAACACTAAAGCGTGGCTCATAAAACTAACCATTGCAGCTACCTACTATGGAGCCGTGGAGCCCCAATTTTTTCTATGTGATGCGACAGAGAGGCCATGGGGCGGCACACGCAGCGTCTCCACCATGCAACTGGCTGAGTCAATCGGATGCATGTCAGCCAAACCTAGGAGGAGATGGACGACATTAAGATTTATTCCAAAAAAAAAAAACAAAAAAAAAAAAAAAAAGGAAAAAAAAAAAAAAAGGGGGGGGGGGGTGTGGGTGCGGGGGCGTGGGTGGGGGGGGGGGGGTGGGGGGGGGGGGGGGCGGTGGGGGGGGGGGGGGGGGTGAGGGGGGGGTGGGGGGGGGCGGGGGCGGTGGGGGGTGGGGGGGGGGGGTGGGGGGGGGGGGGGGGGGGGGGGGGGGGGGGGGGGGGGGGGGGGGGGGGGGGGGGGGGGTGGGGGTGGGGGGGGGGGGGGGGGGGGCGGGGGGGGGGGGAGGGGGGGGGGGGGGGGGGGGGGGGGGGAGGGGGTGGGGGGGGGGGGTGGGGGGGTGGGGGGGGGGGGGGGGGGGGGGGGGGGGGGGGGTGGTGTGGGGGTGGGGGGGGGGGGGGGGGGTTGGGGGGAAAACTACAACCCCAACCAACAAACCCAGAACCAAAAAAACAGAAAACTATTTTCACCCTCTTCTAGAAAGTTTCAACGTACTTACCTCTCAGGCACGAAACAAACACCCCACCGGAGTAAGGTTGATGGCCTCGAAAGACTACTCCCGCACCAATAAAAAAACTCTTTTTGCGACCCGGTAGGGGGAGGGAGGGGTTACTTGGGGGATAGGAAGAGGCCGGGGGAGTGGAAGAGGAGCGTCTCCGTGGAGAGTAAACACCTGATCCCCGGCGGCCTCTTCCTCCTTTCTTCCGACGTCCTTTCGTCCTTCCTACTCCATGGCGTGGAACGAAGAAGCCGGCGCGCGAGGCATCATCAGTCGACGGCCGCGAATCCCTCGATCTAGCCGTCCCGGGTTGGCACGGGACCATCGAGACCGAGGGTCGAAGAGGCCCTAAGGCGACCATGGCGGGATCTGAGCGCGCACGACCGCCGCTAGAGACCTGGCGCGCTCGAGATCCCATCCCTCGTGTCTCTCTTTGTGACGAGGGGAGGGGAGGGGGGAGGGAGAGGTGGGGTGGGGGGCGGAGGGGAAAAGGAAATGGGTAGCGGCAAGACGTACTGGCCGGCCGAAAGTATGGCGAAGTATGAGGGGGGGGTGGGAGGAGGGGCAGTGGGTGGCGGCGCCGATGTGGGGGATTGGATCGGGGGAGCGGACTGATTTCGGTGGGTGGGGGTTCCTCTCCTCTCGCCCAACAATGTTAAGTTTTTTTTTACCCGCAAAAAAAAATAGCCCACTTCTTTGCCGTCTGCCAGCAGATTGCAAAATTCTTTGCCGTCTGCTAGCAGACGGTAAAGAGGTGGGGCTGGTGGGCCGTTACAGCGCTGGACCCTACCCACCTCTTTGCCGTCTGCCAGCAGATGGCAAAGATTCTTTGCCGTCTGCTGGCAGACGGCAAAGAATTGGCTGATGGCAACCAGGTTCTTTGCCATCAGCCAGCTCTTTGCCGTCTGTTTTCCCAAAGCAGACGGCAAAGAGCTGGCAGATGGCAAAGTAGCAGATTCCAGTAGTGTATCGTTGTTGTCGCCGGAATAAAACCAGGCAGCGCGAGCTCGAGATTGCAGCAGTGCCAGACGCCGTCGCAGGAAGTCCACAATGACCATATGTGCTGTCAACCCGGTGTCATGGAGCCACTTGATCCTCACCATGGCGTCGATGAGCTTACCGTCTGTGCATCCAGCTTCGACCATGACCTATTGCGCGTTGCCATGGCATCAGGAATGCCAAAGTGTGGGCTCAGGTAGCCGGCCAAGACAAAGCACTACTTGTCATGCCATTCTTCCTACTTGCTCTTCCAATCTTGGTTGATGAACTCGTTAGCCAAGTGGTTGTAGAAGTCGAAGGAGGCGCAGCCAGACAACTAGCCGGAATCCGAGATGCGAAGATAGAAATAATGCTGGAGTGATGCCATGGACGGCATCACCCCAACGAACATCTCACAGATATGAGCAAAAATAGAGAGAAGAAGGATGGAGTTGGGATGAAGTGAGAGGAGTAGAATGTCAAAGGATTCGAGAATAGCGAAGAAAAATTTAGAAAATGGAGGGACCAAACAAGCGGTTATGAAGGCGAGGAAGAGCGCCGCCTCATGTGCCCGAGGCATCGGTGGGCTTGTCGCTAGCCTAGCCGCTGTCGTGCCTGTGGGGTGGCTTGGGCCAGCCAATTGGAACCGGACCTTGTCCATGGCCTCCTCATTCAGGAATCGCAAGCGTAGAAGGGCGGGAGCCGGCCCCACCGTCTCTGCATTGCCTTCCCGCTTTAACCGCATGGTGGTTTTCTTCCCCTTCTTCTTCGAGGGATCAGTGTTCCTCGGAGCCATGGCGGCGGTGTGTAGCTTGAGTAGCAGTATATGTGTGGAAGCGCAGGAGGTGCAGAGAGTAGAGACGAAGCAGTGTGAGCAAAGAGGTAGAAGGAAGAAGAAGATGTGAACGATGAACAGGAGCAGCCCCGGGCGCTCTTAAAGACTCGGGGGAAGTGGGCGGTCATCCTGCAGTTAATGAAGGGCGCGGGTCTAATGACCACCATGTCCGAAATGATGGTTCGGTCTCATCACAAAGATTGAGGCGATGATTCCACTCAGCACGGTATTCAGGGCAACGAAATCTGCGGCAGAGCAAAGCAAGATATATGCTTCCTGATACATCTCCAACGTATCTATAATTTATGAAGTATTCATGGCAAGTTTACAACAATTTTATATGGTTTTGGTGCACTTCTATATGACTTTTATATGATTTTCATAGACTAACATATTGACCTAGTGCCCAGTGCGAGTTGCTGTTTTCTGAATGTTTTTGGTTTTCCGAAAAATCCATATCAAACGAAGTCCAAATGCAACAAAACTTTTTAACGATTTTTTCTAGAAGGAAAGAGACCCGGGAAGCTTCGGGGGAGTACCAGAAGACCCACAGGGGCCCCACAAGCCACATGGGCGTGGCCGGGGGAGTTGCCGTGCCATGGTAGCTTATGGGCCCCCTGTGACACATCTTTGCGTGATTCCAACGCCAAAAAATCATATATATTCAAAAAAACCCGAAAGTTAACCTAGATGAGTAGTTCCGCTGCCGCAAGCCTCTGTACCGAAGCGATCTCATCGGAGCCCTGTTCCGGCACCCTATCGGAGGGGGAAATCATCACCAGAGGCCATCTTCATCATCCCGGCGGTCACCATGACGAGGAGGGAGTAGTTCACCCTCGGGGCTGAGGGTATGTACCAGTAGCTATGTGTTTGATCTCTCTCTCTCTCTCTCATGTTCTTGATTTGGCATGATCTTTATGTACCACGAGCTTTGTTAATATAGTTGGATCATATGGTTTTCTTCCCTCTCTATCTTCTTGTGATGAATTGAGTCTTTCCCTTTGAAGTTTCATTATTATCGGATTGAATATCTTTGGATTTGAGAACACTTGATGTATGTCTTGCATGTGGATACCGGTGGTGACAATGGGGTATTCTATTGAGTCACTTGATGTATGTTTTGGTAATCAACTTGCTGATTCCCGTGACCTTGGGGGATCTAGGCATATGGGTTGATACACGTTTTCATCTTCCTTTCTCTGATAGAAACTTTGGGATACTCTTTGAAGTTCTTCATGTGGATTGAATATTATGAATCTGAAGTTGTTTGATGCATATCGAATAATCAACTCACGGATACTTGGGGTGACATTAGAGTATCTAGGTGACATTAGAGTTGGTTGATGCGTATCATTTGGTGTTATTTTAGTACGAACTCTAGGGCTGTTCGTGACACTTATAGGGATGTCTCAATAGATTGATCGGAAAGGATAACTTTGAGGTGGTTTCATACCCTACAGCAATTTCTTCTTATGTTCTCCGCTAGATAAAAACTTTGGGAGTGATTCTTTGTCGCACGTTGAGGGATTGTTATATCATTGAATTATGCTAGCACTGTTGAGAGATTGCACTAGTGAAAGTATGAACCCTAGGCCTTGTTTCTAAGTATTGCAATCCCGTTTGTGCTCACTTTAGTTACTTGCTACCTTGCTGTTTTTATATTTTCAGATTACAAAAACCTATATCTACTATCCATACTATACTTGTATCACCATCTCTTCGCCGAACTAGTGCACCTATACAATTTACCATTGTATTGGGTGTGTTCGGGACACAAGAGATTTCTTGTATTTGGTTGCAGGGTTGTTTGAGAGAGACCATCTTCATCCTACGCCTCCCACGGATTGATAAACCTTAGGTCATCCACTTGAGGGAAATTTGCTGCTGTCCTACAAAACTCTGCGCTTGGAGGCCCAACACGAGTCTACAAGAATAAGTTGTGTAGTAGACATCACTTCCCCTTCCACAGCCACAGGATGGCACGTGTCCTGGCCCCTGCAATATAGGCCACACCTCCAGCATCACCCTCTTCGAGATCATTAGCTAGAGGCAGGGTCGGGGGCTACTGTCGGTCCAGTGAGAACCAGGGTCCCACGAACCTGTGAAGCATTGGCCATAACAGTGCCGTCAGGCACGCTAATCTCAATTACCGCAAGGTAATCTAAGGCGAGAACATCATCCTTGAAAATGAGCCCTCTGACACCATCAATGATGTCAAGGCAAAGATCTCAAGAAGACGATTATACATCCCCAGAAGTGGCTAAGCATCGGTGGCAGGGGTCCTTCCCGGCAACTCACGTACACAGCTGTGCATGGCGCGCGGGCCTCGTCCGTGCGCCTCACCCCAGCAACCCCTTCAAGGGCCAACCGACATGCATTTAATGCATGCCATGTGCCTCTGCCGCAACCTATAGCAGTGCATCACAGCCTGTCCCAAAGATGACACTGCTACAGGGCGGTTAGGTAGAGGCCGAGGTGATCTGTCACCCTTTTTCTTACCAGAAGAGGAACACGTCGACCCACATTTTTTACCATGGACGGTAAAAAAGGTCATGCCTCCATCTCCACTCCGACAAGACGGCAGCTGACTTCACCTGACCCGCATGGCCTAGGCGGATTCGTGTCCTTGCATTTAATGTGGCACTGATAGCTATAAACAGCTACTATGGTATACCCCCATATCCTATAAGGGGAGGACCAAAGCCATTAAAATTGGGGAGATTCAAATTTTATGGGAGATCCTTCTCCAAGAACCCCAATGCATGGAGCTCTTCTTTGAGATTACTAAGAACAAGGAGAACTGCTAACTCTCTGGGAGCTGTATTGCTTCGTCCTCCTCGAGCACATCAGAGAGAAGAATCTTAGCCTAGACTCTAGAGAGATCTCCAGTGCAATCACACCACCATATGATCAAGAATGCAGCAAGATGTAGGGTTTTACCACTCCGGGTGGCCTGAACCTGGGTAAAAAAAAGTGTCTCTTTTATCGTTCAACATTAAAGAAGATCTTGAGCGTTTAGCCCCTGGCCGAAAAAAAAGGGGTATCTTTTATCCCTGGTGTCGAGCATCGTACACCGACAGGTGGGCATCAATTCATCTAGTGTAAGAGTGTCCTCACCACTTACCATAACATTACCTTGGTTTGGAGAATGATGAAGATGATCATTTGAAACCTCATAGATGTCCTAGATTTCCTTCTATACCTCAGGAGCACACTCAAACGATGAGATCATTTCCAACACATCATCACTAATTCCTCTCAAGATTTCATTGATAGCTTGGGCATTGAGATAAAGAATCTCTCTCCTCTTCCAAAGTGGGATGTAGATGATCCAAAGGAGGAGAGTATCCATGTTCAAGAATATGCATTATGTCTGAATCCATTTCCTGAAATACATCAAATATATAGGTTTTCCAAGCATGATAATCATAGCCATCAAAGTAGATGTCCTTGTAATGATAACCCTTTCTAGAGTCCATATTCTCCTTAGGCGATGAAACCAAAACAAGGAAACCTTGCTCTGATACCACTAGTAGGATTGTTTGGAGTCCAGGGAGGTGAATAGACTAATACAATAGCAACTATTAAGTTGATGGCCCATTTTAACTTTAAGCTAGTTTGCCTAAAACACCCTACACATGCAAGACTATGAATTTAAAGAGTGGAAGCAAACTGGCATGAAAGTAAAGGGAGTACGGGAAAGAGATCACAAACGCAAGGATTTTTCTTGAGGTTTGGATTATTGACACAATTCTACTCCTCGTTGGTGAAGGTTCAGGCACAAAGTCCTAAGGTGCACGAAAACCTCGGCAAGGGGACCCACAAAAATCCCACAAAGCTCTTGCCCACCTTTCTCAACATGGTTTGATACCACAAAGGTCAAAGACTCACTTGGAGTAGATCTTCACACAAAGTAGGCGATCTTCGGCCTTCAAAAACTTCTTGGTTCCCTCACACCTTGATGGCCCCCAAGAACATCTAGTCAATCTAGGAGGCGTGCACCCTATAAAAGTAACAAGATACTAGTAGCTAAAGGACCAAAGACTATCTTCTAGGGGGGTGAATAGACGTAATTAAATGTCTACACCACTTTTAATTGGCAAATTTTAAGCTTTTCTACTAAGGTTGCTTAAGAGCCCTAAACATGCAAGTCTACAACAAGATAAGCATGCGGAAGCAAAGCTTGCAAGTAAGTAAGAGTAAGAGTAGAGATTGCAAGCATGGTGATGCGATGATGTTTTCCCATGATTCGGATAGTTGGCGCTATCCTACATCCATGTTGATGGAGGTTTGAACCACCAAGGTTCTAAGACCACAAAGGTCTCGACAGGATCATCCATAAAGAGCCCACAAAGCACTTGCCCACCTATTCCATAATGGCTTGCATGAAGAAGTCTCACTCAGGTTGAACTTCCACTAAGAAGGCGATCATCGAGCCTTGTACAAACTCTTGAGTCATTCACATAAAGATTGAAGGCTCTCATGTGACTCATAACCATCTAGGATGCGCACACCCTCCAAGGGTAGCATGCAAAGCAAAATCACTTGGATGAACTACTCAAAAGATCTTCATTCAAACTCTCTGAAGAACCCATAGGATCTCCCTTACAAAGATAGGCTTGAAGCTAAGAGAGATGGAGCACAAAGAGGGGGTTCAAGAAGGGACGGAGCTTGGCCTTCAAAAGATTCAAACTTCTGCTATCAAGGCTCTCACAAAGTCTCACATGAAATGTGCAACTTGTCTCAAAATGGCTCACCCACCAAAGGGGTGTGGGGGTCTATTTATAGAGAGAGCGGAATCTGACCGTTATTCATGAAATAGTAACTAGCTCGGAAGTACTGGAGAAAAATCCTTGACACTACTGGCCGTGTTAAAAATTTGAACTGTCAGAAGGGAAACACACGTCCCCGAAAGTGCATGGCACATCAGAGGTATCGGGCTATCCAGTAAGCCTCTTAAAGATCCAAGCACTATGAAGCATCAGAAACAAAAAGCTCAGAGGTACTAGAGCAGAAAGGTAGCTCATTTTTGTGAATAGAACATGCTCATAAGTACTGGAAAAAAATAAGTCTTCAAGGTATCGGGGTCGACATAGTAGTTCTCAAAGGAAAACAGTGAACAAATGGCTAATTCTCAGCTCGGAGGTACCGGGTGGATTTTCTCAGGAGTACCGGACCTATACTAAGTCTCTCAACTAAAGCAAAGTAGGAGGAGCTCAAAAGTGCAAGAGAAAATTTTATGTTTGGAGCTATTGGAACTAATAGAGGTGGTTTGAAAGAAAAAAATAGCTCGGTAGTACTGGGAAAAAGTTCTCGGCGGTTTCGACGCTATAGGGTTCACTTAGTAGACTCACTCATTCCTCACTAGCTTGGTAGTACCGGGTAGAAATACTCAGAAGTACCGGGGAAGTGGAAAATAGAGGAATTTGAGTGGAAGAAGTGGAAAACTTGGGGATTTTTGTTGAGGATCCTAATTTGGAGTCCAACTCTAGTTATTTTGCTTGTGTCCCTCTTAATAGTACCATTGTCCTTAAACTCATTGTGAATCTTGGATTCACCATAAGCCTGTAAAATTATACACTATGAGCTGAAGGAACAATCCACTTGTTAGTACAAAGGTAGGGGTCACGAAAAATGTTTCCACTCACCAATGAGGAATATTTTCCTGAAATAAACTTGATTAAATATTAGTCCTCTAAATTTCCTTGCCATTAATCTCCAAAACCCAAAGAAGGGTATAATATGCACTTTCAATCTCCTCATTTTTGGTGATTCATTACAACATAATTGAGTATAGCATGGAATGATTTAAACATGTGAAAGTTTAGTTACTTGTCATATGTTTAGAGCTCCCCCTATTTATGTGCATTATTTGAAATTTTATTTTGGAATGCAAATACACATATCATTAGGTAGTGTGGGGAAATCAAGCATATGACACAATCCATGGGAGTGCATTGTGTGTTCATAAGATAGAGATACCAGTTGTAAAAACAACATATGCAAGAAGAGATACCAATTCAAAACTAGAGTACACAATATGCACATACAACAAGCATGATGTCATCAAGTGTGTTAGTTCAGAGCACAATGCCAAGTGCAGCTCAAGCTGAAAATGTGCTAGAGGGAGCTACTACAGAGAGAACTTTATAAGAAGATCAAAGTTGTAAAGACATGGTTGTGTACCACCACCACCTTCAAGTGGTATTTCTTAAAGTGATCAAGCAAATGCTGAGATTGCTCAAGGACAAGAAACTCCAGTTGAGCCAAGTGCTCATGAAACAATTGTTGAGCCAAGAGCACAAGGAGAAATCTTGCAAGAAAATTTTATAGTGGAAGAAAAGGAAGTTGCAAGTGAGCCAAGTGCTCAAATTGAGAAAGATGCTCAAGATCCTCAAGCAAATGTTGAAAATGAGGAATAGATGCTAGCAAAGTGAGCTCAAGTAGCTCAAGATGAAGGTTTATCAAAAGCAATGAATGAAGAATTTAAAAAGACTAAGAAGAAGCCTGCAAAAGGCAAAAGGGAGAAAGAAAACCCAAGCTACTCCAAGGACAAAGAAAGGCAAAGACCCTATTGTTGAGGAAGAAGATGTTGAAGAGGCTAACAATGCAGAAAAACAAGAAAAGTTGTGTCACACCCCAAATTTTAATAAAGGATTTTTGCAAATAAAACTTTGGCAAAAATGATTTTTGTTAATTAAATTAGATCTTTTAATAATTTTAAAGTCATTTCTCCTTCCTCTTTCTACTTACAGAATTTTTTAACGAAAAGTATGGATTGTGACGCCCCCGGCTCAATTGTGCACTAACCATACACGCAAATGTACACGATCAGGCCTAAGGACTCACTTGAAGATATCACAACACAACTCTAAAACATAAATAAAGTCATACAAGCTTTATATTACAAGCCAGGGGCCTTGAGGGCTCGAATACATAAGCTCGATTACAAGCGTCAGCGGAAGCATCAGATATCTGGGTACAGATATAAAAGAGAGACAAATAAGCCTTTAAAAAGGCGGGGCAAAACAAAAGCTACAATCGAAAAGGCGCAGGCCTCCTGCCTGGGACCCTCCGAACCTACTCCTGGTCGTCAGCCAGCTCGTAGTAGTAATATCCATCCTCGCGGTAGTAGTAGTGATCATCGACAGGGCAGCTGGCTCCGGGGCTCCGTCATCTGGTCGCACCAAACAGATATGGGAAAAAAGAGGAAGCAAAGCAACCGTGAGTACTCATCCAAAGTACTCAGCAAGAAAGGATCTACACTACATATGCAACATTATCAAAGAAAGGCTGTATATGTGGACTGGGCTGCAGAAATGCCAGAATAGAGAGAAGGCCTAGTCCTATCGAAGACTAGCATCTTCAGCGGTCTTGCAGCATTAGATGAGTGTAGATCAGCACAATATATAGTAGTAGTATTAATAAGTCTCAACCTCACCCAGAGATCCTTTCTCGACTCCCTACGAGAAAGCAATCCCAGAGCCATACTATCCATATCTCATCACAGGTATCCAGTTCTAGTTGTATCGAACGGGATACAACTCCGAGCGTCCGTTACCGAGGATCCGGCTATGCATAGATGTTTTCTTCCCTGCAGGGTGCACCAACTTACCCACCACGCTCGATTAACTCCAGCCGGACACACTTTCTGGGTCATGCCCGGCCTCGGCCAAACGATACGCTTCAACCCGACCTAGGCTTAACAGAGAGGTCAGCACGCCGGACTAAACCTATGCGCCCAAGGGTCTTGGGCCATCGCCCTGGGAACGCCTGCACGTTGCGAGGGCGGCCTTGAGCAGACCTAGCAACCCACACTATCAAGGCGGTTGCTTAACGCGGTCCAACCCGGCGTGCGCCGCTCAGTCGCTAACGTCCATTAAGCTTCGGCTGATGCAACGACGCAGAGTGCCCATAACTGTTCCCACATGATGGTTAGTGCTATCGGGCCAGAGGCCGACTCGGATCAAATTTCCAAATCGTTAGTGAATTAGGAGCGCACGGTAACGAGCAAAGACTCACGATCGATGTGACCCCGTCGCCCCGTCTCGAGGACTTGCTGCAAGGGCTAAGAATGCCCGGCCGCGCCTGGTAATTATCTCGCGGGCACCCTCCAGGTCAACCCATCTCCACATCACTCGCATCACATGCTCGCGCGGGTACCCCTCAGGGCCGACCCGACTTTATCATGGTTCATCGTTAAAGTCATAGTAACTATGTGTCCAAACACCAGGGGGAAAACTGAGGAATCACCCTTGACGGATTCCACCTGATGTAGTCGTCAAGGTGAACTTAGGAGGAATCACCCTCGAGGTTCACACCTCAGGTGTTCCACGACGGTGTCGTTATCGGAAGTGGTGTAGGAGGAATCACCATCGAGACCACAACTAAATAACTACCCTACAGAGTTAACATCAGAACTACTAAGTGAGGTATCACCCTCGTCACTCGATAGTAACGCTGCAGTATCATACAACTAAGGGGGGTGATATGCGGTGCCGGGGCCTGGTTGTCGATCACGTTGATCGAGTCGTCTGATAATCCAGCGGGGCAACTAGGACAAAGTGGGGTCTCTGGTGGGTCTCTATCCATCCTATACTAAGCAGTTTAGGATAAACAGGTAGGTATCAACAGCAGTACAAAAACAGGCTATGCATCAGATATAGGATAAGCAGTAGCAGCAGCAATTTCTAATGCAAGCATAAGAGAGAAAGAATAGGCGATCTCGGCATGTTCAAAGGGGGGGTGCTTGCCTGGAAGCTCTGTTGCAAAGGTCTGATCGTCAACGGTGTAGTCGATCTCCGGATCTGCGTCGGTCTCAGGGACTACGTCGGTGTCGGGGT
>CM022297.1:17025817-17049876 GCA_011799875.1 Thinopyrum elongatum | reverse complement strand
ACTCCTGAAGTACAGCTATATGTATGTACCTGTAGTGTTCCTGAACTTATGGCCCAAATCATTAATATTCGCTAGATACCATTCCTTGTTCAAAGTTTCCAAAATGTTGATTGAGGATGAAAATTTTATTACAAATTATGTTGATTCAGCTTCTGTTCTTATTTTGTTTTAAAGAGATCAGCAGATGATGGATGGTAACATGCAAGCTTAAATATTTTCCGTGCTCTTTTTTTTTCTCTTTACTAGAAGCATTAGGTATTTTAAGACAAAGTATGTCCATTCCTTATCCTTATAAAGCGGCGTGTTATGTTGTTTAAAAAGTCATATTTTTATTGCAAGTATTTTTCAGTATTTTTTCGTGAAAGAATGCAACTACAACTACCATGGAGGAAAAACGGAAGTCAAGCAAGTGAAGCTAAACTCCCTTGGGCTACCACTTCGTCCTGTAAGTCTTTCTTGAAATCTAGTTCATGTTGTATTACCTTGACCACCAAAGCTCTGTCAGGCTAATCATTTCAAGGTTTTCTTTCATCCATTCCTTGCACTACAAACATATTAGTGCTTTTAACACTGATATTTCATAAATTACATTTTTTGGGGGTGAAAACCTGGTGCTTTTTAACCTTACAGGGTACAGGACTGTGTACATACTATATGTATCGTGGAATATGCAAATTTGGCACCAACTGCAAGTTTCACCACCCAGATCCAGAATCAAAACATGTGAATTGGACTGCTTCATGGCAGGCTATTCAAGGATCATCTCAACTGAATTTTTCATCAGAGCTTGTTCAACGAGCACTGGATGGGCAATCTGTTCCGTTAGTTACATCACTAACTACTGGAACGTCAGATCCTTGTCTAGAAAGGAGTGGATACCAGGTAAACAATATGGGGCTGTCTATTTCTATGTTGCCTGGTTTTTTTTTAAATCTCAGACATATTTCTTAGCCTTTGAATCAATATCCAACCATTATCATTGTCGTCCCATTCCATATATATAATTAATCTATGTTAGATAGAATTTGAGGAATTGATTAACCCTGATAGAAAACTGAAAGACAAAAAATATCTTAGTTAGAAATAATGATTGGAGAAGATGAACCCTAATTGTAAAGTGAAAATATTAAAAATTGCAGCAACATTTTGCTTAAATTGCATATTTATTTGGACTGTAATTTTAAGCTTAGTACTATGCATTTTTAGATGACTAAGATTCACAAAAATTTCAGGTGACCCAAAATTAGCAAAACCGAAACAGTATTTGTCATTCAAAACATTTTCTTCTGCTTAATGCAATTTGAACATTCTTGTTGTTGAGGTGATCGAGATTTTGCTGACTTAATTAAAACTTGTTTTGAGTAGCAAACAATAGTAGAAGTTTATTATTCACCTTAAAAGCGTATGCATATTTAAGAGTAGAAACATTATGAATCTGAACCATCGATCACTCTCCGGGATCCAACACAACAAAAAAGTATATCCAACTCTTCAAATTCTAGAGGACTTGCAATTTATTGTACAGAGATGTTGATATGCCAGCTTTAAACATTTGTTCCTTAAAAACCCCAACTCGTGAGACATTTTATCACACCTTTTGATCTGCACAAGTAAATCCAGAGCAGCAAGAAAATAGTGAAATATGGCGTAGTAAAACACATGAGCAAATAGTCGTGCGAGGACATTAGAAAGTTGATGAATATGCATGTCGAGCAGACTATGATTTAGGAAAATGTCACATTTATATCATTTGCTAAAAGTGACGCTCTAATTCATCATTGGAAAAGGGTTAAGCTTCTTCGAGAAGGAGGGAAAATAACAAGGGGCTTGTTCCTTGATTTAGATTTCAAATTGTTGTGACAAGCTCACAACAAATATCACAAATGTACGTCGCTGTCGAATCTTTGCGGTCAACCTTTTAAAACGTTGACCACTAATATCTATGAAATAATTTCATTCGATTTGTCTTACAAAATTCTTTCATAATATGCATATTTGGTAACATATTACGATTAGAAATTATAGTCAAAGTGTTAGTTAGAGACCCTGAAAAGGTAAAAAAGACCCACATTTTTTATGGGGTGAGTACAAAGGTTCTTGGTTTGCATTGCACTTTAAAATGCATTTAGGCCGTCCAATTAACTATGTGTGGAACAAAAGATATACTATTTATTCGATTCCTTGCCTTTCCTAGGCTGACCTTTGTAGTATTCCGCTCCAGCATGGGAACTCACGTTTTCAGACTGCTAAACGTGTCCAATACACACGGGATCAACTTCTAGAACTGCGTGAGGTATTTGTTTGTCGTGACTTATATACTACTCATTCTGGTTATGATTATCTATCTTCTTGTTTCATCATATGAAATTATTCCTATATAGGACATTTGGTTAGCTTAGCGAGACACCCAATAATGTGGCTACACAAAATTCATTTTTTTATTTATTTATTGGATTTATGAATGAAAAAATGAGCTGGTGACCTTTATCAGCAGACATCCTGTATATTTTGCATATTCTATATTAAAGAAGATATGCATTAGGATTGAATTTTTGGAAGAGAGGAAATAGCAATCTAGTGTACACTTTGATAATTTGAGTGGACTATATATATGATTGCTTGTAATTTGTAACAGTGTGTCAAGGGTGATGCATGTTGGAAAATATAGGCAATATATTAATTGCACTAATTAACAGGAAACAAAATTCGCAATTAACTAGTGATGTAAATAAGTACAGAACTAGCAGTAGGCTTGCATGCAGATCAATATATTGCAATCATAAAATTAACAAGCATAGTTTCATATGACGACTAGGGCCCTCTGAATTAACAACAATTAGGGCCCTCTGAAATAAGTGTCGGATGTTTTTTCATTTTTTTTCTATCTTATGTATTTTTTTCCTTAGACGCAGTAAGGGCCAGTTTGCGGTTGCTGAACTGTGCTATGCTGAACTTATTTTATAAGCCGCTGTGAAAAAATAGCCGTGGCGATAGCTGTTATTCGCATAGCATGTTTTTTTTCCTTCCGTGAGCTTTTTTTTTCAATTCTCATCCTGAATGTGGCATCTTCCCATATTTACATGTCTAAATTATAAGGCCTTGCACATTGTTGGTGTATCTAAGGACATCTTGGAACTTAAGCAGGATATTGAAGTACAATTGGCTCGCAATGACTCAAATGTGAGAACTCTTCCCGTCTATTAATTCCAGATGACATATTACTTCACTTCATTTGTTCTGCTAGGTCTAATTGATGTTCCTTAGTGTTCCTTAAGAAAGGGTTGATGCTATTGTTGATTCCAATTTCCATACCTTTCCCTCTCCGAAGAGGGGACCCCTGGCCAGCATCAAGATTAATTGAAACGTACCTTTATGCAAACCTATTCGCGACCATTGCCCCTTTCCTTTCATACTTATCCACCTTTTACCCTAGTTTTGCTATTCGATCGAACGGTTCCAAAGATCTTGCCCAGATCTAGTCAGATTTGGGGCGGCTAAACCCACTTAAACTGAAGCCTTGTTAGATGTTGATGGAAAGGGAGAAGAGCAGATCTACCAAGCAACGGTTAGTTGTGCGGTGTACATACAGGCTGGTTTTGCTAATAGCGATGAATTGGATTTATTAGTTAAACAGGCCGAAAAGACGATGGACTTTTCTATAGAAAGAATACCTCTTCTAGGTTTCTGCTTCAAGTGCTGCTCTAATTTATGTTCCTCAGTGTTGCCAAGTCTTATCTGTCACAGTTAGACAATTGCAGCTTTTTCCTTTCCTCATTGTATTTTTTTTTATGGTTCATCATATCTGTTAGGTACAAGCTCAGTCATGTAATAGCTATGATGGGACTGACAGGCATGACTGGCGTTCAGGGTCTGCACTAATTCCCGAGGTTTCTAGTGAAGAGAAATCTTGGGACAACATCCGTGAAGCGAAAGAATTCTATGCTCCAAGTGGCAAGCAAGAGCAATTTAACATGCATGACCAATTAAGCTCTCAGCTTGATTCTAACGCTCAGGTATCTTGAGGATAAAATTTGTTAGTATTTGTTGTATCAGTAGGCTTGTGGACTGAGCTCTCTCGTCCTGCATGGATTTGTCACTGTGTACCAATATAACTCGTTTTAAAGTCCGCCGTGTGTCAGGTTTGACCATCAATATAAAGTATTACCAAGATTGACGTCAAATAGATATTACTAGGTAGTTTTTTAAGAGGTTGATGATCGAAGTGTCAGCTTTGAAACTATGCCATTGTCCAAAACGACCTATAATTGGAATCAGGGAGTAATAGTTAAGCTAAACTGCTGCACGTATGCTTGTCGTTTGGGTTGTGTACGTATTAGTAGACAATGATGCCATGGATGTGCACAGTGTGCTTAATGACGTGTACACATTGTCACATGCATGGCTGCTGAGAGCAGTAATTGATCCTTAGGCTATTTTTGCGTAAATAAAAGCAAATGCTCTGTAAATAGTGTTGTGATGCTTGTAAGGCCTTCCAAATATACGAATGTATGCTTGTATGTTATTTCAATACACGAATGCTTGCCAATGTTTAGATGATTGATTCAAATTTACACTATAATTTAGACATGTATGCTTGTATGTTATTTCAATACACGAATGCTTGCCTCATAGTAATTTATACAATAGAAATATTCAACAATATATTCAGCTTTGGTCTTTGGATGTTGACTGCAATCTGTGATACCTGAATGATTCTTCTAACATTCCAATTTATTTTAAACATCTTCCCACCCTTGATCTTGTTAAGGTTTACATCCCTTGGCCGATCCGAAGAGGCAATCTCGCTGACAGAGATGGAGTTCTTATAGCGGTGAAAAGGTATAATTGATTTGGGAATTTTTGCATTCTCTGTTAATTCCCTGGAGCTTTTTTTTTTGTATAGTTTCACAATTAGAAAATGAATATCTTCATTTGTTGTATGTTGCACAGTATACTGTACAAATTGACACCTGAGAAGTTCGATCTTCTAAAGGGCCAGTTAATAGAAGCAGGAACCACTAGAGCTGATATTTTGGAGGTTTGGTTTATTCCTTGTTGTTTATTGGCTTTAATTTTCACATTTGTGATTCACCTCTGCTATGGTTATTTATTTATTCAGGATGTTATTACTGCTTTGTTTGAGAAGGCAGTTTTTGAGCCCACCTTCTGTCCGATGTATGCTCAACTTTGTTCTTATCTCAATAAGATGCTCCCATCATCCCCTCCGGAAGAACCTGATGGTAAATAGATTGCATTCACACGTGTACTACTCAACAATTGTCATGAAGTATTTGAAGGTGCAGGCAATCTATGTGCCGAGATAGATAGATTGACTGGCCTAGACCAAGAGACGGAGACACGGAATAAACAAAAAATGCTAATGAAGCTTCGAACACTTGGAAACATTCGCCTTATTGGCGAGCTGCTCAAGAAAAAAATCGTCATAGAGAAGATTGTACATCACACGGTTCAGGTACACATGCAAATCTTATATTTAAGATTATGCTGCAATTATGTATGCAACTCCCTCCGTCCGGAATTACTTGTCGCATGAATGGATGTATCTAGACGTAATTTTAGTTCTAGATACATGCATTTCTTTCCATTTCTGCGACAAGTAATTCAGGACGGAGGGAGTATAATATTGTACACATAGTGTAAACGAAACTGCACTTGACAGAAGAGTGGATTATATGATATTAGATAAAAAGAAGGGAAAAGTCCATATTATATGGCTATGGCAAAGTCTGATTTTTCTTTTTTGGGTAGGTACGTATACACTCAATCTAACATGTATCAATTTTCCAAATTTATATTCGATGTACATAAGGTGGAACCAAAATGACAATCTTTTCTCCAAAAATAATTCATTGACATTTCTCATGTACTAGCCCTGCAGCATTTATTGTTTCTCTGTCATAGTACAAGTGGACGGTACAAATACTGTGTAGGTGAAACCACACTCATAAGTTACATAATATAGATACTAACCCTCCACTCCTTCATATCATGACACAAATACATAGAGAACACCAGATAAAATTCATTATACAGGTGGGCGGTTCAGATTTGCTCAATTATCTCCTCAATTGCTCTCTGGATTAACCATCATCATTCTTACATTAGTGTTATATATTCCACATATATGCTCCACTAGTTTGCAAGCGATATATAAGATTCTTGACATTTAGTGAAATTGTGTAATTGTAGATGGACGGAAACAAGCAATGAAAACCAGATTGGGATTCTTTCGCTACTAAAGTTTTTTGTGATATTTGTACCGATGAGGTTTTAGCTGGAAATCGACCAACCAACCATTTGAATCATATTGGGTATATCAACTTATGTGCCAAATTCAATGAAAAAATAAAAGGTTACAATCATGAGCAATTTAAAAGTAAGTGGGAGTCATTGAAGAAAGACTACCAGACATGGAAGGCATTGATGGAGAGTGAAAATGATCTACGGCAGGATCATAAAATGAATACAATATCCGCAAGTCCAGAATGGTGGGCGAAAAAGATGGAGGTATAACTTCCTTTTCATTTACAACTTCATGTTTATCTGATTTTACTCAACCATATTACCCTTTCAAAAAAAATATTCTGGCAATGCCAGATTGCAGAAAGTTCCGTTTTGTGCCACTTGAAAATGTTGATCTTCTAAATATAATGTTTGAGGATATGCTGGATTCAAGTTCAGCAGCACCTGAAGCTAATTTGGCAGTCAATACAACTATCGAAAGTGAGCAAGGTGCTGGTGATGGAAATGATATAGGCATGGTTGATAAGGATGCTAATGAGCAATCTAAAGAGGCAATGTTACAAAAATCTATTAACGAAGAACCTAACTCGACGAAGCCCAAGACAAATTACGTGCATGCAGAACTCAATCGTCTTGAACTGCGTGAGGTATTTGTTTGTTGTCACTTATATACTACTCATTCTGGTTACGAGTATCTATCTCCTTGTTTCATCATATGAAATTATTCCTATATAGAACATTTGGTTAGCTTAGCGAGACACCCAATAATGTGGCTACACAAAATTCAAATAATTTTTTTATTTATTGGGTTTATGAATGAATTAATGAGCTGGTTACCTTTATCAGCATATATCCTGTATATTTTGCATATTCTATATTAATGAAGATATGCATTAGGATTAAATTTTTGGAAGAGAGGAAATAGCAATCTAGTCTACACTTTGATAATTTGAGTGGTCTATATATATGATTGCGTGTTGGAAAATATAGGCAATATATTAATTGCACTAATTAACAGGAAACAGAATTTGCAATTAACTAGTGATGTAAATAAGTACAGAACTAGCAGCAGGCAGGCATGCAGATCAATATATTGCAATCATAAAATTAGCAATAATAGTATCATATGATTATTAGGGCCCTCTTAATTAACACGATTAGGACCCTCCGAAATAAGAGTCGGATGTTTTCTCTTCTTTTTTTTTTTGAAATTTCTAGCTTATGTATCTTCTTTTCCTTAGACACACTAAGGGCCAATTTGTGGTTGTTGAACTGTGCGATGCTGAAATTATTTTATAAGCCGTTGTGAAAAAATAGCGGTGGCGATAGCTGTTATTCACATAGCATGTGTTTTTCGTTCCACGAGCTTGTATTTTTTTTTTAATTCTCATCCTGAACGTGACATCTTCTCATATTTAAATGTCTAAATTATAAGACTTTGCAGATTGTTGGTGTATCTAAGGACATCTTGGAACTAAAGCAGGATATTGATGTAGAACTGGCTCGCAATGACTCAAATGTGAGAACTCTTCCCTTCTATTAAGTCTAGATGACATCTTATTTCATTTTTGCTTTGTTCTGCTAGCTCTAATTGATGTTCCTTAGTGTTGCCTAAGATAGGGTAGTTGCTATTGTTGATTCCAATTTCCATACCTTTCCCTCTCCAAAGAGGTCACCCCTGGTCAGCATCAAAATCCTTTGAAGCATATCTTTATGCAAACCTATTCGTGACCATTGCCCCTTTTCTTTCATACTTATCCACCTTCTGCCCTGGTTTTGCTATTCGATCGAGCGGTTTTAGTGATCTTCCCTGGATCAAGTAAGATTTGGGGCGGCAGAACCCACTTAAGCTGAAGCCTTATTAGATGTCAACGGATAGGGAGAAGAGCTGATCTACCAGGCAATGGTTAGTTGTGCTGTGTATATACAGCCTGGTTTCGCCATTAGCGATGACTTGAATTTATTAGTTAAGCAGACCAAAAAGAAGATGGAGTTTTGAATAGAAAGAATGCCTCTCCTAGGTTTCTGCTTCAAGTGCTGATGTAATTTATGTTCCTCAGTGTTGCCAAGTCTTATCTGTCACAGTAAGACAATTGCAGTTTTTTGCTTTCCTCAATGTATTATCTTTTTTTTGTGGTTCATCAAATCTGTTAGGTACAAGCCCAGTCAGGTGATTGCAATTACGGGACTGACAACCGGGACTGGCTTTCACCGGCTGCACAAATTCCCGAGGTTGCTAGTGAAGAGATGTCTTGGGACAAGATCCGTGAAGCGAAAGAATTCTATGTTCCAAGTGGGAAGCAAGAGCAATTTAACATGCATGACCAATTAAGCTCTCAGCATGATTCTAACGCTCTGGTATCTTTAAGATAAAAATTGTTAGTATTTTTGTATCAGTAGGCTTGTCGACTGAGCTCTCTCGTCCTGCATGGATTTGTCACTGTGTACCAATATAACTCGTTTTAAAATCCGCCGTGTGTCAGGTTTGACCATCAATATAAAGTATTACCAAGATTGGCGTCAAATTGATATTACTAGGTGTTTTATTTTTTTAAGAGATTGATGATCACAGTGTCAGCTTTGAAACTATGCCATTGTCCAAAACGACTTATATTTGGAATCAGAGTAATAGTTAAGCTAAACTGCCGCACCTAAGCTTGTCGTTTGGGTTGTGTATGTATTGGTAGACAATGATGCCGTGGAGGGGCACACTGTGCTTAGTGTCGTGTAGACATTGTCACATGCGTGGCTGAGAGCAGTAATTGATCTTTAGGCTATCCTTGCGTAAATAAAAGGAAATGCTCTGTAAATAGTGGTGCGATGCTTGTGTGGCCTTTATCCAATTCATGCCTTAGAAGCATTATCCAAAAATTTCAATTTGCCATTGTTTAAATGATTGATTTAATTTTACACTATAATTTAGCCATGTATGCTTGTATGTTTCCAAATTTAAATTCGATGTACATAAGGTGGAACAAAAATGACAATCTTTACTCCAAAAAGAATTCATTGACATTTCTCATGTACTAGCCCTGCAGCATTTATTGTTTCTCTGTCATAGTACAGGTGGACGGTACAAATAGACTGTGTAGGTGAAACCGCTCTCATAATTTACTTATTACAGATACTAACCCTCCAATCCTTCATATCATGACACAAATACATAGAGAACACCAAATAAAACTCATAATACAGGTGGGCGGTTCAGATTTGCTCAATTATCTCCTCAACTGCTCTCTGGATTAACCATCATCATTCTTCCATTAGTGTTATATATTACACATATATGCTCTGTTAGTTTGCAAGTGATATATAAGAGATTTATTCTTGGTTTGTGTCGTGATTCTAAACCTGACAATAATATGAGGGGTATGAATGAGGCGTATCTATCGAGACACAAATGGGTGACACAAGGATCTGTACAGGTTCAGGCCCCTCATTCTTGAGGTAAAAAACCCTTATCATGTTCTCCACGGAAGAGTTGCTCTTGCGTATGTGTATGTCTGATTACAGGAGATTCAAACCCTTGCCCTGGTACCCTGGGGCGGCTTATATAGAGTACGCTACCACTGGGGTCATTGCGGTTGATCATTGATGCTATTGAATACACGGTGTAACTAGCCCACACTAGGAGTAGAAATGGTCGCCCTTAACTAGGAGTAGTGGGAGCTAGTAACGTCAGTCTTCATGGGGTAGTGAAGCTTCCCTTGTAACGCCGTATTGAATGCTAAGGACTGTTGGTCTACTGTGCCATCCGAGTAAAGCAAAACCGATTGATGGTCGTCTGCTGTCATATCGACTGACAGTAGACCGGGTGACGATATACTGCCGATAAACCGACTGATGGCTAACAGACTAAAGGTATGTCATTTAGTTGTAAACCGACTGGCAGTGACCCGAATGAAGAAGAACTGCCCAACTGGTACCCACTCCGACTGACAGCTTTCCCTACATCACTGATGATGCTCTGGGTCTTTATGTACATGAGCTTGGGCCTTATATACATGGGCCTGGGCCTACCTGGGCCCTTAATAAGGCTTTGCGTCCTCGTAGGCCTACTTGGTGGGAGATAACCTCGTCATTAGCCCCCGAGTCTGTCAAGGTCTTGAAACGATAATGAAGTGAACCTCTCATGGAAACAAATTCCGACTGAGCATCTCAATGGAAATAGAATCCCGACTGATTCTTGATCCCACAGGACCGCAGATTTGCTCGGATAGAGATCCTGATGGACTCTAAATAGCAAGAAACCTGTAGATTAGGTTCAATAGGAACAAGTTAAGGAAAAAGCTTGGTGATACTCTATCATCTCTCAGAAGAGGTTGACTTGAGACCCGGCTGAGGGCGTATCATGAAACCCGAGTGATAATAGTGGCCTCTAGGCTTAATTCTCTTAGAGAAACGCCGGTCATTATCCCGAAGGAATGCCAAGTATTTATCGTCATCAGATCCAAACTTGCGAAATTTAATACTTTAGTTGCGACCCAAACTATACCACGGAGGATATCAATTTCGCCCCATGCTCATATGTGTAACCAAGTGTCCTGGCAATCTTGAAGAGATGGGCCATCAGCCTCCACTGTGCAGAACTGATCTGCGCCGAGTGACAGGTCACTCAGTTTTTCTTCGTGAACTTGCACGGGTTATTTGACAGAATTATTCTATACAGCGTCGTAGGTCACTCGGTTTTTTCTTCGTGAACTTGCCTGGGAAATTTGACTTGGAATCAATCTTAGCCGGATTCCAGCAACATCCGACTGAAAGAAATCTAGCTAGACACCACTGGGTGACATCACTGCGTATTCTTTGCGTTCTGCCGAAAAAATTCGGGAACTAAGTTAGCGGGATTTGACAAGACGTTTTCGCAGGCTATCTCCTTGGTTCCCGCGCGTGACCAATTTTGACTGGTGTGAATCACTGTGTGCGATGATGATGCATGGGTTAGCGCGCATGAACTGTGCCACTACCCGAAAAGTTCTCCTAAACCGCTGACACATGGGCGGTCAGATCTCGCGATGTGCGGCTGAGGGCGACCAACGGTTACTGCTCCGGAGCTTTATAAGGAGGAGCGGGGCGAGAAAAGGGCATCCCCCCCCCCAACTTCTTCGTCTCCGCCATAGCCACCGTCACCTGCAGAATCCACACACTCACCTGCAGTCATCATTCTTGTGCCTCCGCACCAAATCACCGTCTGTGGTGACTGCGCTGCCTTCGCCATGGCTAGCCAGACGCGCAAGCTGGAACTCCAGAAGTCCGCCGCAGCATCCGCCTCTTCGCATCCCTTCCACCGGGCTAGAAGACCGGCGACTGGGTGCCGTCTGTGGTGACGACGGCGACCCTCCGCCGCTATGCAGATGAGGGGATCTTGCCCGTGGAGGGATGAAGGGCGTCGGACAAAGGCGAGACGGAGGCCCACCCACGCATCGGAGAGCGGGTGTTGATTACTCACCATATGGACCGAGGCCTGTCGCTGCCGATTCACCCTTTCCTCCATGATTTTCTAGATTATCATGGTGCACAGCTCCACCACATACCACCAAATGCTATCGCTCATCTCTCCTGCTTTATATCTCTCTGTTAAAATTTCTTGGGCACATAACCCCATTGGGTGTTGTGGAAATCTTATTGGGGAACGCGACAGAAAACAAAAAATTTCGGTATAGCGAGCATGCCCAGGACCACTATGGAGACTGCATACAAGGTTTGATCTGATCCGTACCGACTCGAAGCGCAGCGGAAGAAGAGTCGGTGGAGATCGTTGGTGCAGATCCCCGCAGCTAGGATTTACAACCTCCCAACCGCGAGGATGTACTCCCTCGCCGGACAGCCCTTCGGGAGGCGGTCGGACAGTTCCCCGGACGGTGTCGCAGACAGCCCTTCGGGAGGACCCTCGAAACTCGAACGGAGACTCGGACAGCCCTTCGGGAGGACACTCGAACAGCCCCTCGGGCAAAAGACCGAAACTACGACCTCTCTATGGGGTTGCACACATACGGTGTCAGCTATCCGGCAGGGCTTCGCCGTCCAGAACTAGTTCCTGCCGGAACCCAGACAGCCTTTCGGCTCTACGAAACTCTTTTCGTGGGAGGGAGAGAAGAAGCCAGATAATGCATGGCATGTGTATGAGAGCAAGGGATGAGGTTTGTGGGCAGCCCACTCTCCTCTATTTATAGGAAAACCAAGGGGTAAAGTTGGCATTCACAAATACCAAAAGTACCCCCACTTTATGTCATTTACATAAAGAATAAAGCAAAAAGGAGTGCCATGTGGAGCTCCATGGAGCTCCACCCTCCATGGCCGGCCACCCCTTGGGGGGGGGCCCCCCAAGGGGGCTTCCTTAGTGCCCAAGGCTTCTAGAAGCCTTTTGGGAAAATTCCCAAAAGGTGCTTTCCATAAAAATTCCCAAAAAGCACTTTCACTATTCATGATGACATTTTTCAGCGTCCGTACGAACTAAAAATATTTATGTGGGCTTAGAACATTTCTAGTACCCACTAAAATAATTTTCAACGCGTTCTGGAACAATTCCAGATTAGTGATTTCATCTGCGAAAAAGCATCTGAAGCGGTTCCGGCAGCTCCGAAACATTTCCGGTTTTTATCCCCGAAAATTCCAGAAAGTTTCCAGAATAATTCTGGCACCCTCCAAGAATTATCAGGGGCATCCCGAAACCAATTTGACTTAATGGAATACCCCAAAACAACTTTTCAGTTTCACCGAAACTCATCCGGTGTTCTCTCTGCGGAACTTTTCCGCTGTCCGAAACTTTTTTTGGTGTCCGAAACTTTTTCGGTGATTTTCTCTCAGACTCCCTGTCTAGTATTCAGCAGATAGATGACCCTTAAGCGTGTGACCCTATAGGTTCGGTGAAGTATAGACATGACCCGGAACCCCTTCCGATCAATGATCAACATCGGAGCCGTGGACACCCATATTAACCCCTATACCCACACGAATGATTATTCGAGTGAACCTCCAGTTGCTGTGTGCTATTCCTGTTGCTTCGCGATATGTCACAAACACCCGAGGTGAGATTTATTGCATCCCCGTGGATCAACAAATTTGTCCACTATGCAAGTTACCTCGTTACCGGTTTTGTTCTCTTTTCTCGTTTCTGTGTTTTCGGCATCCCAATGATCAAATCACAAGGTGTCTGGCCAGACGATGATGGATACCGTAACACCGAGAGGGCCCGAGAATATCTCTCCATCGTCGTAGGAGCAAATCCCAATCTTGAGCTATCTCGTTACTTGCCATACTTTTCCGTGAACCCGTAAGCCGCCGTAATAGCCACCCAGTTACGGATGACGTTTAACAAACCCCAAAGTTCACAAAGCAAGTACGAAGGAACTCAATACTCTCATGGTCTAAGGAATTATGCAAACATTAACTATCTCTATGTTAAGAACCATAAACTTGTAACGATAGAAACTCATAGCATAACATCAATCTGGGTCGATTCAACACAAGTGTTCTATCAACATCGTGCCCTCAAAATTGCTGGCATAGCCATGCCCATGATCAGAAAAACAGGATCATCATGCAATACTTGAGCCAGTCTTAGAGGCAAGACTAGGAATACATTTTACCGTTTATTATACCACACGTGCACATGAGTTTCCCTCCAAGCCTCGTGTTATTGCAGACTCGAGAATCATAGCAGTTATAGCATGGAACATAAACATTCATTACAAACTTGGAGATACAAAATAACGGTTGTTACTGCCTCTAGGGCATATCTCCTACAGACTCCCACTTGCACTAGAGTCATAACCCAGTTACATGGCTTCCCTAACACCAATGGCTATCCGGTGTTGCTCATGCTTTGCTCGTGGTAGAGGCTTTGTCATCGGGTCTGACACATTCAGATCCGTGTGAACTTTGCGTACTTTCACTAAACCCTCTTCGACATGATGTCGAATGAGTTTATATTTGCGTTGAATATGTCTTGTCTTATGGTGCGAACTTGGCTCCCTTGCCTGAGCCACGGCACCACTATTATCACAATAGATCTCCACCGGGTCCAGAGCACTTGGAACCACACCAAGGTCTTCAAGAAATTGCTTGATCCATACCGCCTCCTTGGAGGCTTCTGAAGCTGCAACATACTGCGCCTCCGTCGTAGAATCTGCCACAGCCTTTTGTTTGGAACTTTTCCAATCAACTGCGCCACCGTTCAACATGAAAACATAGCCTGATTGAGATTTGAAGTCATCTGGGTCAGTCATGAAGCCTGCATCAGTGTAACCACTTACAATGAGCTCTTCATCACCTCCGTACACAAGGAGTAAATCCTTGGTCCGTCTGAGGTACTTAAGAATACCCTTGACTGCGGCCCAGTGTTCCAATCCTGGATCACTTTGGTACCGGCTGCTAACACTTAGCGCATAGGAAACATCCGGTCTTGTACATAGCATGGCATACATAATAGAACCAACTGCCGAGGCATATGGAACATCATTCATTTGTACTCGCTCATCGAGAGTTCGAGGACTCTGATTCTTGCAAAGCACTGTGCCAGGTGACATGGGGAGTAGGCCTTTCTTGGAGTTCTCCATGTTGAACCTTTTCAACACCTTGTCAATGTACATGCTTTGGCTAAGAGCTATCAGGCGTTTTGATCTATCTCTATAGATTCTGATGCCCAATACATATGCTGCTTCGCCTAAGTCTTTCATTGAAAACCTTTTCTTCAATAATTCTTTTATTTCGCTAAGAAAATTCATGTCATTTCCAATCAATAATATGTCATCCACATACAAGATTAGAAATGCTTTTGCGCTCCCACTAAACTTCTTGTAAACACAAGATTCTTCGTCATTCCTGATGAAGCCAAACTCTTTGACCACTTCATCAAAACGAATGTTCCAGCTCCTTGATGCTTGCTTCAGACCATAAATAGCTTTCTAAAGTTTGCATACCTTTCCAGCATCCTCATGAATGACAAAACCTTCCGGCTGTATCATGTATACATCCTCTTTGAGGTTTCCATTTAGGAAAGCCGTTTTGACATCCATCTGCCATATTTCATAGTCGAAATAAGCAGCAATTGCTAGCAATATCCGAACAGACCTAAGCATAGCTACGGGCGAGAAAGTCTCGTCGTAGTCCACTCCTGGAACTTGCGTGAACCCTTTCGCGACAAGTCTAGCTTTGTGGATAGTAATGTTACCATCCGCGTCCGTCTTCTTTTTGAAAATCCATTTACAACCAATCGGCTTTACGCCTTCTGGAAGTTCTTCCAAGTTCCAAACTTGGTTTTCGTACATGGATTCCATTTCGGATCTCATGGCCTTGTGCCATTCCTTTGAGCTGGGCCCCGCCATCGCTTCCTTGTAGTGCGCAGGTTCATCGTCTTCAAGAATGAAGATTTCGTTATGAAACCACTCAGGTGGCTGGATAGCCCTGCCTGATCTGCGCGGTTCAGTTACAACATTGTTTGAAGTCCCCGCATCATATGCGATAACTTCCGGCTCAGTTGTAGGGATAGTTAGCGGAATCTCTTCCGGTTCCTTAGCCATATCAACGGTTGCCGAAGATTCACTAATCTCATTAAGTTGTACTGTCCTCCCACTCACTTCTTTAGCGAGAAATTCTTTCTCGAGAAAGCTTCCAGTTTTTGCGACAAACACTTTGCCCTCGGATGGGTGGTAGAAGGAATACCCAAAGGTTTCCTTTGGATAACCTACAAAGTAACATTTGTCTGATCTGGGATCGAGTTTTTGAGGCTGTAAACGTTTTACATATGCTTCACAACCCCAAATCTTGAGATGCGACACACTGGGTTTCTTCCCATACCATAACTCATATGGCGTTGTCTCAACAGATTTTGACGGTGCTTTGTTTAGTGTATAAGCGGCAGTTTCTAGTGCGTGACCCCAAAAAGATATCGGAAGATTTGTAAGGGACATCATCGACCTTACCATGTCCAACAGGGTTCGGTTACGTCTTTCCGATACTCCATTTCGCTGTGGAGTTCCGGGAGGCGTAAGCTGTGAAATGATTCCACGTTCACTCCGATGTTGGCCAAACTCATGACTAAGATACTCGCCTCCGCGATCAGACCGCAGAAACTTAATCTTTTTGTCACGATGATTTTCTACCTCATTCTGAAATTCTTTGAACTTTTCAAAGGTTTCCGACTTATGCTTCATTAAGTAGATATAGCCATACCGACTTAAATCATCAGTAAAAGTCACGAAGTAGAAATACCCACCCCGTGCGGCTGTGTTCATTGGACCACATACATCACTATGTATTATTTCCAATAATTCACCCGCCCGTTCAGGATGACCCGTGAACGGCGTCTTGGTCATTTTCCCCATTAAGCAAGCTTCACATGTGTCAAATGATTCAAAATCAAAGGACGGTAAAACTCCATCTTTATGGAGTCTTTGCATGCGTTTCTTTCCAATGTGGCCAAGCCGACAGTGCCACAAGAAAGTGGCGGTGGAATCAGCCTTCTTAAGGCGTTTAGCATTCACGTTAAAGACATCATTTCCACATTCAAGATTTAGTATGAAAAGGCCCCCAACAATGGGTGCAAACCCATAAAACATATCCTTACAATAAAGTGAACAACCATTGTTCTCAGACTTGTACGAATACCCATCATGTACTAAACATGATCCGGAGATAATGTTTCTACACAACAGTGGAACAAAATAACAGTTACTTAGTTCTAAGATAAATCCCGAAGGGAGACGTAGAGGCATAATGCCGACGGCTTGAGCGGCGATCCCAGCGCCGTTCCCGACGCGCATCACGACTTCATTCTTTTCCAGCTTGCGCACCTTCTGAAGCCCCTGTATCGAGTTGCAAATGTGAGCAACCGATCCGGTATCAAATACCCAAGACTTAGAATTTTCGCTAGCTAGCAAAACGTCAATGACATTAACTTGTATAACAATTATACCTTTTCCGGTTTTCCCAGACTTCTTATCTTCCAGATACTTCTTGCAGTTTCTCTTCCAGTGTCCTGTGCCCTTGCAGTAGAAGCACTCAGTTTCATTCTTGGCTCCGCCCTTAGAGTTGCTTTGGGATCCGGTCTTACCGGCGCCCTTGCCCTTCTTTGGCTTGCCTTTCTTCTTTTTGAAACTGGCGGTTTTATTCACAAGCAACACTTGCTTGCGATTTTTCCGCAGTCCTCCTTCTGCAGTTTTCAGCATGGCGAGCACCTCTTCCGGTTCCTTCTCCATCCCACTCATGTTGTAGTTTAATACAAAACCGTCGTAAGACGGGGGGAGTGAAGAAAGCAACATGTCCATCGTATGGCCAGGTGGAAGTGGAAATTCCAGGGTTTTAAGCCTTTCAGCATAGCCAATCATTTTGACCACGTGTTCGCCAACTGAACTACCCTCAGCCATCTTGCAATCCTTCAAAGCCTTCATGATATCAAATCGTTCAGACTTTGCGGTTTCCTTGTACAGAGCATCCAATTCCCGGATCATATCACGGGGTTTATGGAATTCAAAACGTTTTTGAAGGTCTGTACACATGCAAGCTAGCATGAGGCACTGCACTAAGTTGTGATCATCATCCTTAGTGGCCCAGACATTTTGTTCATCTTCCGGGGCCTCTGCCGCCGGTTTAGCTGGAAGAGCATTTTCAAGCACATACAGTTTCTTAGCGCTCCTGAGGACAATCCTCAGGTTGCGGACCCAGTCCGCATAGTTGTTTCCAGTCGCAGTTAACTTCTCTTTCTCTAACAATGGGCCTAAGTTGAACGCGGTGTTGCGAGCCATTTGATCTACAACGGAAAACACAGGTTTCACTTAGACTTTGTTTATAATGAAATTTACACTAGTGAATAAATAGTTTTATTCTAAAGTGCGCTCCCACTCAAATCAATATCTCTCATAATTGATTGTGAGTGCTTCAAGACACAAATTTCAATTCAACGCCATTGATGGTAGCATCACTGATGGCGAGAACTTCAATCGTTAGGCAAACTTGCCAATCACATCTCTATGTGACTCTTGTTCATCTTTCGATGCGTGTGTTCCGAGCTCATGACTTTCATGCCTGAACGTCAAGATAACCAAGTGATCTTGCTGCGAGGTCTCAACTCACCCGCCTCACACTTCTCTAATCGTTCGTGCCCATGTTAGCATGTGACACCCCGAAGAGATAGGTGCCGTTACGGTGCTACACTTGGGAGAACACTAACTACTTGATATTTTAAGTGAGAGATCACCCTAATAAAAGCGACTACCACACAATCAAGAAGGGTGCATCAAGAGGGATAAACATCTCAGGCAATTCATAATAGCATGATATGGTATAGCCTCTTCTGACGGAGAAGTCAAGTATTCTTCGTCTTCGGCATTTGCGTCGGTGTTCACCTTCGCGAAGATTGCCACCACCTTGTCGATGCATCAGATAATATCGCCATCTCCATAGCGGATAGAATTAAATGCATTACTTAAGGTTGACACGCAGGTCATTAAAGTGCAATCATATGGCTCCAGCCATCATGCCGAATCATGACACGCAGGTCATGTTAATTACATCATATAGTCATCTCATACATAATCAAATTGAATATGAGACTTGCTATACCACATCACATGCAAACCATCCTGCAAAACCAAGTTAGACGCCTCTAATCGGTTTATGCAAAATTTTATTTTACGTGGCTTCTAAGGTTTTGACTTAAACCGCAGCTACCAACGTTTTATCATCAAGTATGATTATTCAAGTCGCTAGATTAACATCTCAGGGTGTATGAAACACGAGATAATTAAATCTCGAGCCCCATACTAAACTTCGTCATACGCATGACCCCCGTGCAGATCATATCTGCAATGCCCTTTCATCTGCGAATTTCATCTTTCTTTTGACTATGGCAGAACCCAAAGAACTGATAGCACTTCCATGATCAATCAGGATCATGGATTGCCAGAACTTTGTCAAATTCCACCATGCTGTCTCGAGATTGAGCAAACACAAATTCTAGGGAAGCAACAAGAACATCGGGTAACAGATTTCATCTGTCACCCGCATAAATAATTTTCAGCAATAGATCTTATCTACTACCTAATTATATTATGCAATACCCATACATCTCCATGTATTCTAGATCGTAACCTGCATCTACGCATAGCACGGCTCCTGATGCCACTATTGGGGAACGCGACAGAAAACAAAAAATTTCGGTATAGCGAGCACGCCCAGGACCACTATGGAGACTGCATACAAGGTTTGATCTGATCCGTACCGACTCGAAGCGCAGCGGAAGAAGAGTCGGTGGAGATCGTTGGTGCAGATCCCCGCAGCTAGGATTTACAACCTCCCAACCGCGAGGATGTACTCCCTCGCCGGACAGCCCTTCGGGAGGCGGTCGGACAGTCCCCCGGACGGTGTCGCAGACAGCCCTTCGGGAGGACCCTCGAAACTCGAACGGAGACTCGGACAGCCCTTCGGGAGGACACTCGAACAGCCCCTCGGGCAAAAGACCGAAACTACGACCTCTCTATGGGGTTGCACACATACGGTGTCAGCTATCCGGCAGGGCTTCGCCGTCCAGAACTAGTTCCTGCCGGAACCCAGACAGCCTTTCGGCTCTACGAAACTCTTTTCGTGGGAGGGAGAGAAGAAGCCAGATAATGCATGGCATGTGTATGAGAGCAAGGGATGAGGTTTGTGGGCAGCCCACTCTCCTCTATTTATAGGAAAACCAAGGGGTAAAGTTGGCATTCACAAATACCAAAAGTACCCCCACTTTATGTCATTTACATAAAGAATAAAGCAAAAAGGAGTGCCATGTGGAGCTCCATGGAGCTCCACCCTCCATGGCCGGCCACCCCTTGGGGGGGCTTCCTTAGTGCCCAAGGCTTCTAGAAGCCTTTTGGGAAAATTCCCAAAAGGTGCTTTCCATAAAAATTCCCAAAAAGCACTTTCACTATTCACGATGACATTTTTCAGCGTCCGTACGAACTAAAAATATTTATGTGGGCTTAGAACATTTCTAGTACCCACTAAAATAATTTTCAACGCGTTCTGGAACAATTCCAGATTAGTGATTTCATCTGCGAAAAAGCATCTGAAGCGGTTCCGGCAGCTCCGAAACATTTCCGGTTTTTATCCCCGAAAATTCCAGAAAGTTTCCAGAATAATTCTGGCACCCTCCAAGAATTATCAGGGGCATCTCGAAACCAATTTGACTTAATGGAATACCCCAAAACAACTTTTCAGTTTCACCGAAACTCATCCGGTGTTCTCTCTGCGGAACTTTTCCGCTGTCCGAAACTTTTTTGGTGTCCGAAACTTTTTCGGTGATTTTCTCTCAGACTCCCTGTCTAGTATTCAGCAGATAGATGACCCTTAAGCGTGTGACCCTATAGGTTCGGTGAAGTATAGACATGACCCGGAACCCCTTCCGATCAATGATCAACATCGGAGCCGTGGACACCCATATTAACCCCTATACCCACACGAATGATTATTCGAGTGAACCTCCAGTTGCTGTGTGCTATTCCTGTTGCTTCGCGATATGTCACAAACACCCGAGGTGAGATTTATTGCATCCCCGTGGATCAACAAATTTGTCCACTATGCAAGTTACCTCGTTACCGGTTTTGTTCTCTTTTCTCATTTCTGTGTTTTCGGCATCCCAATGATCAAATCACAAGGTGTCTGGCCAGACGATGATGGATACCGTAACACCGAGAGGGCCCGAGAATATCTCTCCATCGTCGTAGGAGCAAATCCCAATCTTGAGCTATCTCGTTACTTGCCATACTTTTCCGTGAACCCGTAAGCCGCCGTAATAGCCACCCAGTTACGGATGACGTTTAACAAACCCCAAAGTTCACAAAGCAAGTACGAAGGAACTCAATACTCTCATGGTCTAAGGAATTATGCAAACATTAACTATCTCTATGTTAAGAACCATAAACTTGTAACGATAGAAACTCATAGCATAACATCAATCTGGGTCGATTCAACACAAGTGTTCTATCAACATCGTGCCCTCAAAATTGCTGGCATAGCCATGCCCATGATCAGAAAAACAGGATCATCATGCAATACTTGAGCCAGTCTTAGAGGCAAGACTAGGAATACATTTTACCGTTTATTATACCACACGTGCACATGAGTTTCCCTCCAAGCCTCGTGTTATTGCAGACTCGAGAATCATAGCAGTTATAGCATGGAACATAAACATTCATTACAAACTTGGAGATACAAAATAACGGTTGTTACTGCCTCTAGGGCATATCTCCTACAAATCTATCTTCAACTCCAAGCCACAGATGGTGAAGAAGTCAGATCACCTCGTCACTCAACTCTATGGAGGCCTAGGGTTGCAGATGAAGAAGGCATCAGGCTATTTTATTATGAACTGGCCCGACACGGTGAAGAAGTGGCAGGAGTCCTAGTTTTACTACAAGGACCTGCCAGGTCCGAGTGGTGAAGATAGCCTTGCTCCATATACGGCTGGTCCGGTTATTCAGGCAGCCTTGGTGGAATCCAAAACTCACCGAGGCCGAGAAGGAAGACATGGACGTGCTGATGAGAACATTCGGCGCCCTCCAAAACAGAGGACTAACCGGCAACGATCTAGCGACCGCTTGGGTGAGCCGCCGGATCCAACCACTGCAGGCCCGAGAGGGACCAATGTGGACATATACTGGATAAGACGATCCCGTCCGAGTGAATCCTGGTGAGGTCTCACAGCACAAATTTGAGGAAAAAAATGAGGTACCTCACGATGGTGCGTAACAATCTTCGCATGGAAGGCCCAGTTCCACCCTTCAGTGAAGCTGGCCTTCCCTTAGAGGTATGTTCCGACTGATGGTGTCTTTGCATTTTTGCAATCCAATTGAATGTCCTATCCAACTGCATCATCTTTCGACTAAAATGACAACCAACTGATCAATTTATCTTGCAGGAATTCTGTAAAATGCACTCACCGATTCCTCAACCTGGCGGCAATCCGATTGACCTGCCGGAAGAAGTATCTAAGAGTGCTACTGGGCAAGGATCCCGAAGCCAACGCGAGGAAGGAGAACATGACTCTGATAATGATGAAGCTCAGTCGGCGCCCTCGCCTCCAGTCAATGTTGATCCAGAAAATTGACGCAAAGCGCGGCATGATCCGACTGATGAAGAACGCGCCGGTCGACCTCCCAAGAAAGCCCGAATTGATCCAGCTCCTTCAAAAGAAAAGGCTGGCAAGGTCCCTACTTCAAAGGCATGGAAAGCTGCTGCATTACCTTTTGCAAAGAAAACCATTCCCGTATCTAAGCAGTAAGTGATTTTGTTCATTCGCCTTGTTTTGGAAATTTTGAGTGAAGTTCTGATTCTTCTTCCTTGATTCACTCAGTACCACTGTCGCTGGGAGCTTTGCCAGTCACTCGACATGATGCTTGGTGGATAAATCTGACAAGGTGCTTGCGTAGCATGCGGTGTCGACTAGGCATATGCCACCTCCCTCTCTAAGTGTTTGAGATAAGGAGAAGGCCTCAGCCATCAAGGAGAGGAAGAAAGAAACCGCTAATGCTACAGCGAAGGAAAAAGACACCCCGTTGCAGTGGAGAAGATCATGCCATCGGGACCGACTGTTTCGGACCCCGAAAATGCCACCCCACCCATCATTGACTTAGATGGGGGAGATAAAGATGACGGTACTGGTTCTGCCGAACCGAGTCAATCCCTCATCGCAATGGAGACCCAGCAGGAAGTGCCTGACGCACCTACCATCACCAACCCGACTGATCAATCCATGGTGTCTGTCGGACCAATCACAACTTCAACCGTTCCGCTCCCCTCAGTCGGTACCCCGATAAAGGAGGTTGCTGCTAGCAAGGAAGCCCTGGTTCAGGCCAAGTCCCTAGAGACACGCCTCTGGATGGCAACGGGGACGAAACCCATCGGGTTTTGCCTTCCCAAACCCATCCCCACGAGAAAATCGTAAACCCGTCCCCATCCCCATCACCGTGCGCGGGGCTAGTTTTCCGCCCGTCCCCTAAACCCATCGGGTTTCGGGGAACCCACGAGAAAATCAAAATATTTAAACAAACATAGTGGCGACAAAGAATAACATTTCAGCAGCATAACTTGAGCAAATTTAAACATAAAACAATAGTAGATGGTTCAACAGCTATATAGAGTGTATTTCAGCAGCATGATACCACATTTCAACAACAAAGATGGTCAGATTTCAGCAACAAAGATGATCAGATTTCAGCCATACATGGTTCAACAGGATGTGCAATTACACAAGTTCTAAAATAGAATTCTTGGTTCACAAATCACGAATAAGTAGTAATGAACATCTTATGAAACATTGCAGCAAGATAATGATAAACTTTATGATGATATGTAAAGAAAGACACCTTTATATTTGTTTTCTTATCCAATCTTGTGAACACATCAAGGCCTCTAAGATTTCGGGGGTAAGACAACTACCTTGGTCACTTAGAACTCTACCACTTGTGCTGAATGATGATCATCTTTGTATTTTTCCTATGCCTTCACGGTCGCCATGTAAATCCATTGCGATCTCTATTCGGGATCGGAGTATTTTTCCTATCAGATCGATCTGGGTTGCGCTGCTTTCCGCGGCGCCTGTTCTGTTCGCGTGTTCCGATCGGATCGAAGGGCCTCGTCCAGGCTTGCTGCATCAGATTTTTGTTGTTCACGGGGATCGAGGACAGGAAATCAAGCTATCATTGCAAGTACTGTGCTAGTTGTACAGGAATCAATCAGGCTAGCATACTTGGACATTGATGCCGGTGCCTTGCTTCGGAATCAGCCCATGACGAGCCCGTCGATGAACTCTCCACACG